>JAWWLV010000088.1:144568899-144623234 GCA_035041135.1 Platyrinchus mystaceus
TGAATTGATCCAAAGGGGAAAAGGGTACTTCTGTAAATATATAGTATTTTTGCTTAGTTAGAATTGTTGTATATATACAATTCTTTAGTTTTTATTTGTTTAGTAATAATTCCTAATATTATTTCTCCCCACATCAGGTCTCTCTTTTGTCTGCATAAACTTTCTCTCGACTCATAGCAATTGGGGGGAGGGGGGGAGTGAAAAAAAATTGGCCCATGGCCAAAACCATGACAATATTCATCTGGGGTTTTCGCTTAGATTAAGTTATCTATCCTTTTCCTTGTCCAATCTTTATTTTTTTGATTGTGTCGAAATGATGGAAGAAAAAAGTATCCAAGGCTGAGATCATGGCTTGTGCTTTTACCCAAACATTACCAGACAAACAGTACGTGATTGACTGCTGCAGGCAGCTCAAGACAAAAGCATCCTTCTGGGATACTCAGTGCTATAGGCCCCATACTTTGAGGTGATTTGATTTCTGATTTTTAAGCAATATTAATGTAGGGAGAGGATTAGCACATTTTCCTTCTGGAGTGGAATGCACCAGCTTTGAGATGCCTAGAAAATGGTATAATATTCTGCGTATGTTTCTGCACGTCCTCACACTACAGCATACATGCAAAATCCTTGCAGATTATAAAATCCTTTTAGGTCAAATCAGCTTTGGGAGAACACACAAGCTTGGGAAAAGTTTCCTCCCCTTACAAAGGGAGAGAAAGTTTATTTGCCATAGACTTTGTACCTCTAGAAGGAAAAAGGCTTTACTCAAAGATAGGATCCAGATTAAGCTCTGTCCTGATCCACTGAAAATCAAAAATAAAGTCAGAAAGTTCCAGCAAAAATGGGCAAGAAAACTGGTTATTTTCCTTATTAGTAATATCCACTCTCCAGTAATAGCCAGACTTTAAAGATCTGCAGGTGTTTTTAAATATCAATAACTGATTAAGAAACAGTGAATGGTGTGAAGCAAATAGTACTGGTGAAAAGAATAAACTAGAGCAGGTCTGGATATTAGCTCATTAAATGACAGATAAGATAAAAGGCACTTAAAGTTTTTTCCCTAATAAGGACTTCCTTGGCTAAGGACACAAAGCCAGCACTCATTTAATCATCCTGACTTGACATGTAATTCATATAAACCCACAGCAGTACAAGGCTGGTTATCAGACAGGAACCCAAGACAAAGCCCCAGCAGTGTTGTTTTTCAGTCCTGCTGTCAATACACCATCAAGCCTCCCTAGAGATGTTTTTACAGCATTTATACACAGTTGTTATTAACAACCAGAGATCTTTTGCTCCTGTCACTGAAATAGTCCAATTATTTACTTCACAAGGATTAAAAAAAAAAAAAAAATCTGAGAATTAAACTTGCTGTAAAAGAGGAGTCATGTGCCATCCAGAAGGTTTCAGCGCACGCAAACAAGCAAAGACCTGGGGAAGGTTTCCTAACCATCGCTGCTTCCACACCTCTGACTCCAGCAGTTACAGAACTGTTACAGCAGTTAGTGTTACAGAAACTGTGCTGCTAAATAAAAAGTCTACTTACGGTTCAGCCCGATGTCGTGGTAGGTGAGGATGGCCGGGCGGTTCCCCCTGGGGGTCCCACACATGGTGACACGGACTGAGCCGTGCACAGTCTCCACATCTTGCTCCTGGTAGGGAACAGGAAGAGTAGGAAGAGTGTGTCAGGGGATTGTCCAAGTGCTCCACACCTGCTGCAGCAGACCTTGTCTGACCAAGAGCACCCTGCCCATCCCAGAGTCTGCTCCTCAATCCTTGTGCTAACAATCCCTGTTCTCCCGCACGGTGAGGGTTCTGTGCTAACATTTCACATCTGACTGTCACCTACTCCAGTCCACAGACAACTACAGAAACACTTAAGCTGCTAGTCTGACTAGATGCTAAGGGAATAATTAAACAGTTTTTAACCTCATTAAAAGGCAGCATAAGAAAACTAAGAAAGAACTTTGAAGTAGTGACACCTAAAAGAACAGGACTCAACATTTGTAAAAGTGCAAGTAGACAAGATAAAATACTTCTGTTTTCTAGGAAAAGGACCCAGCAAATAACTGCTACTTCCCAAAGAAAGCAGTATTAAGCAGCCTGTATTTGCATATTTGCCATAAAGACTTATCACAGTATGAAGCTTCTGATTGCAGTAGCCTTCCCCAGTAAAAAAAACCAGCCACCACATGTGTTTTCTTCATGGCTTGTGAGCTACAAACCTGAGCATAAAACACTGCCTAAAGTTACTTTGTTATAGAGCAGAATAACCACAACATTGTGGTGATTATCAAAAAACCAACATTAAGAAGCGTCCTGCTATTATTTGGCATAACAGGAATTTGTACTACTTAATGATAAGTAGTATTTAATAAAGCTGAGGACACCATCATTAACAAATCAAAGTCCCTCTCAGCACCATCTTATTTATTCAATCTCTATGAAAGTTAGATTAGAGCTTGGGTCAAATCTAACTTATACAGCAGATGGAACAGCTTTTTGTTTCTTCTGCACTTTAACTTCAGATGGGCATAAGCAATTTGTTGTTTTGCCAACATGTATAAAGGGAATCACAAACCAACAGTTATTTATGACACTTATTTATAGCACCGTTACACTCATGTAGCAGTCAAGGCAGTTAATAGGTAGCAGTCAGTCTTATCATCTCAGCAGAATACTTTATGTACTGTACAGGACACAGATAAGATATGATCCATGTCATTCGGTGTCCTGCCTGCTGCTGCAGGGCTTGCTTGACTTGCTCTGCCTTATAATGCCCAGAGGCAAAGTCCACGTTAAATTCAAACCTATTTAAAATATTCTATAGAAATTAGAGGCATACAGCCTCCGCAAAAACCTTTAAAAGAACTCTTTAAAGATCTGAGGTAATAATTCAATCTAAATCTCAGATCTTTAATTTGATACAAGGTATACATTGCACATTTTGTTGAAAATAAGGATTCTAGGCAATGCCATTCTACATTTCATCTATTCTGCTTTTAATTACATAATTACACCAATTTTAAGTTACAACTACAGCAATGAATCAAGATCTACACCCCTTGTACACTTGGTGAGCTGAGCATCGCTGTTATCTGAACTATACTCCATCAAAACTCTGATTTTCAGCTTTTATGTCTCCTTAGAGACTCATTCCTCTGCATACTCACTGCATTATTTAGCAGGTAAGCTGTATCTTCCACATTCAGAACCATCCTTAGGCAAAACAGGGTGATAAATCCAGCAAGTCATACAGAGGACGGGTAGCGGGTTTCTACTTTGTCCCAGTAGGAAACTGGGTTATATAGACAAGCTGCTACCCTACATAGGCTTATGACTCCCATAATGCCCAGCTAGGAAAACCAAAACAGACTAATTCACGAGGATGTCATTCTTAAATAGGATTTGAGTCAGGTTTGACCAGGGGAAGTACGTGTTCAATAGAGCTCAGACAACAAAGATGAACTAAGTCCCCGCCACACAATGTACAAGGTGCCAAATTTTAAACCTGGGAATTAGCACAGTCTGTCCTGTTGCTGAGTCCATCAGGTTTTGAGAAGTTTGGCTTCATTTCACATTTTGTTATCTCAAATGCTAAAACACCCCAAACTTACACTCAAATAAATCAGAAGCAAGTTCTTTCCTATAAACCAGGATTATAAGTGTCCAGTATAAACACAAAACACTTGGAGAAATTAGTCTAAGTCAGTGATTCTGCACAACAAAACCAAGGACTTTTAGATGTTTAAAATCTACTATTTTCCAAAATAGATAAGCAACTTTTAGTCTAAAGGATTCCCACATCACACTAATGCCACTATAAGTTGAATTTTAGGCAGAAAATAGGTTATTGTACATTATACATTGGGTATATCATTAACCTATATTATTAAAATAGAATCATGGAATCACTTTCTGTGATTCTATCACAGAAAGTGATTCCATCCCTTCCATGGGTTGGAAGGGATATTAAAGATCATCTAGTTTCAACCCCCTTACTGTGGGCAGGGATGTCACCCACTAGATCAGATTGCTCAGGGCCCAAATAATATTATATATCATATAATTAATATAAAATTGGGTACTGTCATTATACAGTACTCCAGAAGATATTTGCAGTGCCAGTAGATAGCCATTAATGATAGTGGAAATTAATAATAATGGCAATTAATATTTACACATTCTATTCTCCCTTCTATACTTCGATAATTTTCAATGCAAAGCATAAAAATTGATAATTTGGTAACCTCACAGTAATGAGAGTGTTATTGTGTAACACACCTCCAGCTGAGTGTGGAATATAGGAATTATTTCTTCTTTAGTGACATTTAATAGGCATTTCATATAATAAAATTTTTATTTCTAGAACCTTCCAGTAACAGCACTGAAAAATCCAGAATGTGTTTTCTTTGCAGGGATCACCTGAAGATTTTGGATCTCCCTCCTTCATGCAAAAACGAAAAAGGCTGTCCATGGTAGATAAAGCCAAACCCTTGAACCTGCACATCCCACTGACTGTCACAGCTATTTCTACTGGAACCAGAAACATGAGACTGGTTCAAACTCAGTGTCAACTAAAAATAGTTCAGAGACAACAGGCGACCATGCTCCCAATAACTGGCATAAAACACAGTCAGTTTAACAATTGGCTTAATTCCTCATTATCTTCACAGTAAGACTCCCCTAATTCAAAGGGGTTGTGCTATTTTCCAGTAGCTCAAATTCTTAATGGGAAATACCCACAAGGTTCTAAAAAACAATCAATTCAAACCAGTTTGTTTGGTGACATCAAACCAACAACTTCACATCCCTATTGATCTTATTAAAGATCAAGAGATTTGTCTACGTGATGTAGGGATGGATGTTTTCAAAACGCAGAGCACTGAAAACAGATGGCAGCACATCCCAATCAACATCAACATTATAGTAAGAGGCTCTTCACCAACTGATTTGTATTAAAATACCATCTTAGAAAAAAATCCAAGGTACACTAATCCGATAGAAGGATAAAGACAAACACACCATCTGTTCACATCTCTCACTTTAACAGAGGTGCAGTCTTATCTTAGTGCCCTAAAAACACACACAAAAATACTTTCAATATGTGCAATTTAAAAGAGGCTGTCTCAGTTTGATGGCGCTGAGCCATTCTAAAATAGATTTTATTTTTGCTTCAAGTGACATTTTTTTTTTTATTTTTTTTCATGAGGTTAAAAGGGGGAGAATTTGTTATCACACAGGAGATCTCATTTTTTAATTCCCCTCTCCGTCTTTACTAAGGAAGACATGGATTGGGGAACATATTTATGAACAAGTTGTTTTCTGAAGTATGGGATATGCAACCAAAATGATAACTAAAAAAAAAAAAAGGTATCTAAAAAGGAAAACTGCACGCATACATCGCACATTTTACTAAATAAGTAATTTTATATTTTAAGTAAAATACTTCATTCCATCAAGATTTTAAAGCTTTCAAATATACGTAATCCTCAATTACAATCTAATGCTTTTATTTTAATTTGTAATATTATTCCTCCCTTCTAAATACAACTCCCTTCTTTTGTCTCAAAACTGACAGAAAAGCTTCAGAGCTTTTAAAGATGATTTAAAAAGCTTTTAAATTGCTAGGAGACAGTATATTTTAAATCCATATTACTTAAGAACTTTAATATAGTAATACCTGCATAAGCTATTTTTTTTCCACTTCTTTTTTCAATGCTTTAAGATCAAAAATATTTGAGCTTTTAATGTGGTATTTCATTGTGGAGTTTCAAATCCCCTTTGCCCTGAAGTTAACATTTCCCCCCCTTCCCCAGCTTTTTCTACCTTAAAATAGGATTTCAGGTCATTTTATATTTTTCTAAAACCCCAATGCCCACATTTTCAGTTATTTTTATCTTTTTGTTGTTGTTTTGTAAAGATCTCTATTTTAAATTAGCGACATTAAGAAAAAAGGTTCCCCAATTCAGTCTGCGAGTCAGAGCCTCAGTCATTAATGAGGATGACTTCAGATGTAAAGGTAAGTGGCCCTGCCAAGGTGGAAGGCAATAACAAAAACTTTGGTGCAGGAACTGACGCAGGTTGTTGCGATAGTTCTGCCCACGGATTCTTCTTAGTCCGATTAGCACTGGGTCAGACTGCTCCACCCCCAGCCTGTTCCTTCAGCAACCTAAGAGGACGAGGAAATCCACAGAACATCCTGCAATGCTCCAGACCACATCCACCGATGCCAGTGGAAAAGCCACCCCCTCAAGCCATGAGGACCAGCTGATTCATCTCCCGTTGCAGGGCAGCTCTTTCCTTCTCCCCAAACAGGCAGGAGGAGGAAGCAAAGCTTCCACAGCTGCTGCATGCCGGTGGATACAGATGGCCACAAGCCATGAATTGCAAGGGACAAACTCATCTCTGCCACCTACAGATGCCACACAGAGCAGAGTTTTGCTTACTTACTGAGAAATCAGTGTCCTGATGGACTGAAACACAGAACTGAGAGAATTTACACGCAGCGTTGAGAAGCCGGGTTCCTGTTGGCTCCCAACCTACTGAGCTAGAGAACAGGCAAATACATCAAACTGGAAATACAACTAAAATGTGCTTGGCATGAGGACAAAGCTACACAGGGCACACTGCCCTGCACTGGTTTATCATTAATTATGCTGAAACAGGTCTGGTCAGGAACACTCCTCTTTCTGAGGGGCAGGGGACCTTTACTTCAATTTTCAGGTGGGTGCCACTGACATACTAACAGACAAAACTCTGAGTAGATGTAGTTCAGAGCTGTCAGTTCTTCCATCTCTTGTCTGGGCCATCCTCTGGTAACTTCATGAACACTTTACTCCAGAAAATAACCACATACACATCTTGCAGTGTGTGCTTTTAGGAGGGCAATATTGCACTATACAGTGGCTTACTTTAAAAATGGAAAACTACATTTAACTCCAGTCTGTCTAAAACAGCATATGAAATAAGGGTCTATTTTTTTCCCAAATCTGAATAACTATATAAACTTTATTCTTGGAAGGAAGACATCTCACAATCACTACTTTTCACCAGTGGCAGAAACAAAGTCATGAACTAAGCACTGCATAACTTGTTCCCAGAAGGACAGAGAAAGTTGCTCTGGTGGACATCCACACTCATACACATGCATTAAATAAGAAGCTCAATTCTACTGAGTACTGATTACCTTCCCTGACCAGATTTATCCTCCACCCAAGAGTGACTCATGGGAAAGGTTGCTCACTAAGAGCGCACTCCAGCTTCAGTGTCAGCCCTCAGTGGTGACCTGGGTCCTCCAGGGCCTGAACTTTTCCAATAAACTAAGCAATCAATTCTCTCATAACAGCTCCAAACCACCTCTTTCATAAATCAAGCACAGAAGAATTTAAAGATAGATAGGTAGGGTACTTGGGGTTTTAACGACCAAAGCTAAGCCTCCTTTGTGGCCACAGTTCTTATTGCATTGAGACTGTTCTTCCACATTTTTTCCTCCCTGAACTAGAACAGCCACAGATTAAACTCTTAACAAAGAAGGATCATTAAAAAAAGTAAGAGCTGGCAGAACAGCACTAAATGACAAGAACCACTGCTCTGGATTAGTGGCAGTTAATCCAAAACATGAAAAAAAAAGCAAAAAGGCTTAGAAAATTTGATCTTGCAAGTTAAAAAACCTATATATATACACATGGTTTACAAACCAAGCAATTTATTCCAAGAATAGAAGTGAAATATGGGTCACTTCTGGATTCTTAATCAAAATACCGCAGTATTCCCGTTGGCAGACTTAATCTGGGATTCAGATTTATTTAGACCAAGTGATCAGTCTGGACCCAAATGGAAAGCTTCTCCCATGCTCTACACAGTCCTGCAAGAAGCTGCATGGTGGCAACTTTAATAGACATTTTTCAAGATTTCAGGCAGTAGATTTCATCCCTAGAAAAGATGAAGGGGAAGATGCAGGATCGATGTAAACTACAGCTTTGCTATAGAGGTAAGAACCACTGAAAGATGTCTGAGATAACTGTCTCATTTGGTTTCCCAAATAAAGACTGTTGAATTTAACCAGTTTGCACAACATTGAATAAAAATATAGACAGGTGCTAATAAAGTGCAAAATGCAGTAGAGAAAGGTTATTTCCTTCAAGGACCTCTGCCTGAATCTTCAAAAGACGAGAACAATTTAATAGCTTTCCCTATTTCCTGCACAGTCTACCTCCATTTCTACAACCCTCGATAAAAATGAGGCACACAGTGAGCCTTTTCTGCCAACACATACTCCTTGTCCTCAACAATAGGAAACACCACTCCCTCTTTTCATCACAGGTACACTCCCCCTGCTCTCCATCCCAGTTGAACACAGCCTGATTCCTGCAGCTGTCCCTTTCCAGAGTCTCATCTTAAGAACCAGCAAGAACAAACTTCTCAGTCAAAAATCCAAATGACAATAAAATAAGAGGGGCCAGGAGAGTTACTAAGTCATCTTTCAAAAGCATGACACATTAAAAATGGGGAGCCACCATGTGACCTAATAGTGTGATTTATGAACTCTTATGTTCTGGCTCTAAATAAATATGTCCTCTTACTGACATCACTGATTGCTTAACACCTTTTACCACCACACAGGCCTCAGGAACCTTTTGGAAAATTTAACAGCATAACAGGATGTATCCACAAGGGCATTTCCTCCAAGGAAAGGCATGCACACTGCTAATGAAAGCAAATTAATTGGGGAAAGTGTGTGTCCATGTGGGAAGGGAATATATTGTTTTCACTACCACTGCCAAAGATTCTCATTCTCTCAGCAAGAATAGAACTGCTTACAACCCAGCCACCCCTTTTGAATAAAAGTTTTTCAACTCCAGTCTGAAAAGACCTCCCGTGGTCCCCTTCACATCGCTACAGCATAGCCCCATTCAGACCCCTCTCATAGTAACAGCATTCCTGGCAAGCAGGCAGTCCCTTCTGGTCACATCTTGCTGTTTTCTCAAATGTCAGTTCAGTTTCCCCTTTGGCCAAAAAAAAAATTAAAAAAATAAAAATAGAAAAAAAGCTTTACTTGCCTGAACATCGAAGTCTGGAAGGAGGCGAGTGATAGCCTGTGAAGAGATTTGAAAGCATTAATGGAAGTCACTTGCAGCTACAGAAATCTATGCTGGAACATGTGTTCTAACCCACCAGTTTTGCAGCTCAGAGCTCTGCCTGTCCCTTCATTCAATGAAAGCTCTTCACCAATGTCAAAATTCATCCAAAAACTTTTTACCTGCTAATCTTGATGGAGAACATGAAAACAGTAAAATACTGGATTACAGACCAGCAAAATGAAGCATAAAACCTGGTGTGTCCTCAGTTATTGTTAAAATCACTGAACAATACACTCACAAGGAGCAGTAAAACACTGAGCTTATTGTAGCCATGGGACAGTCAACAGTGCTGCCCAGGATGGAAAGTCACCATTCCAGCATGCACTGAGCACTTCCAACTCAGTTAAGCAGTCATTACTGGGATTTTGTTACATGATGTGGAAGATGGGAAGGGGTTTATTCTAGCCAAAATTAGTCTTTGCAATGTTTGGAAGGCTGGCTGGACACAGAGAGATCCATTCCAACCAGTGACCCACCATAGCTATTACTGACAAACTCTTACTGTCAAGATCATTGACAAAGGATCTGTAAAGGTTCTCTCCCAGGAAAGGAGTTCAGTGACATCCTCCCCATCTCCAATAGTATATGAGGCTTAAAGCTTCAAAACAAGAAGTGTCTTATAGTCATCTCCTTTTATTAAAAGACAAGAAAGAAGTCAAATTCCTATTTCCACTGTAGGGCTGAAATCAGAAGCAAGAGCAGCCAAGCAAACACTTTTTGCTGTAAAATGTGAGAGAGGACAAAGCTTGTAAAAAAAAAAAAAAAGGAGATAAAAAGGAAAGCTTAGAATCATGGCAAGGAGGTCACTCAGCCCCAGAAGCCCAGATGAGTTAAGGACAGATGTCAGAAGCAATACAGCTGCTGTCTTAGGCAATATTGTCTCAGATGGTGGACCTCAAAGCACTGCAGTCCAACCTGCAATTCTGACACAATGAGAGCCTTTAGGCAATTAGGCCCTGTTTTGTTCATACAAACAAGTAGCTAGAGAGCTGATTGAGCTTGTGGAAGTCATTTTACACAGCCCAGCTTTAGGCAATGTGCTTGCTGGGTTTTAATATTACTATACTGTGGGTCTCATAACCTTTTAAACATAACATTTCATCCACAGTTGTTCCAGTGGGACCTAGGGTTGAAAGCAATAAGTATATGTGGCATCTGTACCAACAGCATATGAAAGGAGGCTGATCACTGTTCAGGAATGAAAACTCAGCTATAGCAGAAACCCAAGAACAACAAGCCAGAACATGACTCCAGGTTGCATCACCCACTCAAACCCAGCTCCACTGTTAACCTTAGCATGTGCTGAGTGTTTTTCAGGGCAACATTTTTCACTTTCTCAAAATACATTAAGTAATTTCCTTCATCTGTGTGAAGAATGGACATAGAGGAAATCAAATTCTCTTTTAGTTTCCCCATGCAGACAAAATTTAAGCTAATATCATGAACAAAAACATTTAGAGTTCATTGTCAAGATTCTAACTTTTGACCTATGTGCTACAGAAACCCAGAAAGTTAATCAATGTCTTAAGATATTTCTGAATTTTAAAGCAAAGACATTTCAGTACTAACAGGTCTTCTGCTTAGAATCTCCCTTGCTTTGCTTCTACTGAACAATATGGGCATTAAAAAAGGATCTTAGTTTCTGAGAAGTTTGAGTGCTGTATTCACTGGTATTCAAACAGGCTCTGCTTTCATGCAACGTTCTTGGCAAAGAAGCTGTGTTTAAAGTTTCTCTAGCCATTTCACTGCAGTCACAAGTGGAAATGATTTTCTGAAGTGTTTACACAAAAGAGGTAGGAAATAAAGAAAGCAGCAGATAGAGCAATGAATATATAGAAAATCAGAAAAAAACCCCAACACATTTATTTGCATTGTTTTCAAGAACAAACCTCACTGGGAAAAAGAGAAAAAAAAAATCTTAGTATAGATTCAAGAAAAAAAGCTGAGGCATTTCTTCACATATTACAGTTAATTTTTTGCCATGAACATACCAATGCACATAGAAGTGCATTGAAGAGTCAGACAGACACTGAATCTAGATGCTGTCAGCAGATTTTTTGGGGAAAAATAAAAAAAGAAAAGGAAAATAGTACAAGAAAAAAAAAAAAAAAGAAAAAAGGCTAGGATGTTTCTACGCTGCAACAGGTTGCAGGTTGTGCACACCCAGCTGGCTGCAGACCAGGCAGTTGGTCTGTAACTCATGTCCCAGGGCACTCAGAGAGGACTAGATGAGGCTCAGCCCTACCTCTGGATTCAGATGTGCCCAAAGGAAAAGTAAAGGCTCTCTGTTCCTGACAGGCAGCTGACAGAGCAAAGTCTGTCTTTACATTGAGAAGTTTACAGGTATAGACAGATGTACATGAGATTGCCCAATTGGCATCATTCACTACAGCTAAAGACAGAGCTGTCATTATTCTGAGAAGAAAAAGTGTCACCACCATACTTACAGAAGAGCAAAACCAAACAGCAAGTAAGAACAAACAATTAGGGCTCAGTTTTACGTTATTTAAAACAACCCCAAACTACTCTTCCTCCATCTTCAGTTTTTCTTGTGTTCCCCATATAATATGTTAGAACTAATCCAAGAGCACACGTGCAGCACCAACAGCAGACCTAACAAAATAGATAAGCTCTAAAAAGCTTTACAATAATTACCTCCTCCTTCTCCACCAGAGGTTTCACCTCTGCAAGGTGAGCATCCTGGAACTCTGTTGACATGGTCAGTAGCTGATATCTGCAAAGATGAAAAGAGATTTGTTCTCAGCTTGCATCAAAGATTAAATACAGAAACAAGTGGAGATCCTGCTCCACCCAGCCCCCCACAATGACCCACTCAGGTTATAGTTTAAAAGACCTCTGCAAGAACATTATGAATCTCCTGTAAAATGCCTCACTGGTTTATTTATATACACACACTCATGCACAATACGAGATTAAAGAAATTCTTGCAAGAATTCCGCAAGATCAAACAGAAGTTTGGCAGCTTCAAACCAGGGAATGCTGAAGAAAACAGGGCAGGGACCAGTGGAGAGAGTCATGAAAACTATCATTCCACAGCTGAAAGGAGGCACAGCCAAGTCTGCACAACTACCTTCTTGAAACTCAGTTGAATACTTGTCTCTGAAAACTTTATTTTTAGTTTATGCAAGACTCCCTTTCTATGCCATGCATTTTATTGTAAGAAAACTGAACTGGACACTCACTAGCATTATTTTCCTCTCAGATTAATGTGCTCCATTCTTGAGGACAGATAAAAGTCAGATACTCCTTTAAGTGGACACCAACAAGGTATGTGCAATAATGTAATTTTCAAAACTGCCAAAAGAAGGAACAAGATTACTGTATCCTGCTCTAGGACAGGTCTAGCACTGCAATATCCAGCTCTCAGCTGCAGGAAGCTTAGCTGGGAACACAGACACAGTCAAACAGAAGAGGCAACTGCAAAGGCAAACAGAGACATGGGCTGTGCTGCATTTGCAGAGCACCTTCTACTCTTGGACTAACAGGCATATCAGTTCATCAAGCACAACAGTCCAAACTGGGAGTTTAAAAAAATAGTGTGTTTTCATTCTCTTGACAAAGGTAAGGTCACAGAATATGCCAAGTTAGAAGGGACCCACAGGGATCACTGAGTCCAGCTCTTGGCCCTGCACAGTGCCAAAGGCAGAGGGCTGTTCTTTATGAAGCTCTAAGGATGACCTGAAACAGTTCTCAAGAAATACTGGAACTGTTTCAGCAGCAAGATGAGAAATGCAAAAGTCAAAGTGTGTTTATTACATATCCCCTGGCCTGCTGGAGAAATGCATGTCATGTAGGGTTTGAGCATCTTTCATGAATTTCCAGTTTTGTCCAGCTACATAACTATAAACCAAGTGAATTATTTACTTTTCTTAAAATGTTTAGAAATAAAGCATATGAGTAAGCATACTCAAGGCAAGACGAAAGGCTGAAATGTATTTAGGAATTATTGACTGTGATTGCACACATTTCAATTATAACAATTTTCCTGAAGATAAGCGTAAAACTACAGAACAAAATTTACATTGATTCTTTAAGCCATTATTTCCCCATCTCCTGACTTAAATCTGATTTAAGCCTATCAACCCTGTCTACATAAATGACCTGGTGCTCAGGAAGGGCTGTGAAGCTCACAGGAGCATCCAGGCAGTGGCAGCAGCTGCATTTTTCACTCTGCCACGTGGGTTAACTTGATGCTCTTGCCCTGGGCAAAGATGCTCTAGTGACTGTTCTCAAGATGGCTGGATGCTGCAGGAAGTTATGAAGGGATGCACTCAGATTAAGAAAGTTAATGCTGAAAAAATGTGGGTGTCCATGCATGTAGTTTTGGATTTTAGGAACCCTTCCTGCTAGCTATGCAATTGGGTAGACTTTTGGTAAAGAATTAGAACAGGAAATTTAAGCTTAGAGAAATGTTTCATTAGTATTTTACCCCACCACTTGAGGCATGGGGACAATACCAAAACTGACCTCATTGTCAGTGCTTTGTAATCCAAATTTAAAACAGGGCAGAGATACTTAAATAGTTAGAAAACTCAAGTTACTCTGATTCACCCTGTTCCTCCAGCTTTTCCATTAAGTTTTGTCCACTACAAATTTCTATTTTAAAGAACAAGCAAAAAACAAGTTCACAAAATTTTAAGCAACTGCAAGTGACATTTTAGCAAGTGTTACATATTTTTG
The DNA here is from genome assembly GCA_035041135.1 of Platyrinchus mystaceus. NCBI lineage: Eukaryota > Metazoa > Chordata > Aves > Passeriformes > Tyrannidae > Platyrinchus > Platyrinchus mystaceus. Next base: position 144,582,744 of record JAWWLV010000088.1, read on the forward strand.
TGATTACAGCAATTGATGTAGTGAGCATTTGTGTATGACTGAGAGGTAAAATAAATGCTGCTGCAATATTTGGAAGTCAAAATATTCATGTGCAATTGTACCGAAGCCAAATGGATTTTTTTAATTTTTTTTTTAAATTTTTTCTTTTTTGCAATTCAGCAAATTCTGTTAAGACAGAATTAACACCTTAATGTTGCACCTAATTCTGCAATAGGGACTAGAAGTGCAAGACATTTTTCTGTGGCTTGCCCATAGGTAAAGAAAGTAAGAAGCTAGGTCCCCTGCAGTTTTTCAGTAAGAAACATCCCATGGAACAAAGCTGCAGCAAATGCTTGTGGAAGAAACTTGTTTGCACAGGGCAGTTTCAGACTTTCAGGGACTCGGAGTATTGACTATAAATGACCAAAAAAAAACTGTGCCAGAAAAGCACAAGATGGATGCTTTATATAGCCTTAAAAAACAATCCTGTTTTTTCAATAGTTCAAAGTTGTTGCTCTGCGTTTCTGAAAGAGCCAGCACTAGGAAATCCTGACCAGCAGATTACACGATTGACATCAAGTTTGTTGAACAGAAGACCAACATTCACCAAGTTTTCACTTTTGGAAAAATACCACATCTTGGAGCCATATAACGATTTCAGATCAGACATTTTCAACCTCTGGGTTTTCCCCTCTGTGCATCAGGGATACCTGAAACATTCCTACCAAGCAGCAACCTTGTGATAAGGCGGCACAACAACATGCTATTTGTTCACAAGAGCTGGCAAACAAAGCCCTGCTATTTGACAGGGCTGTAAAAAACATCTTATTTTCCAAGGAGAAAGATGGGGAAGTGGCTTTGTACCACCCTTGTTCAGCACAAATTTTATACTCTCTAAATAGGTGCTTTGTGCTCCCCCCGTTATGTGACAGGGCAGCTCGAAGCTAATGCAACTGCATAACTCTCCTAAATAGATAACCATACAAGCATCCCTTTATACACATTTCAAAGCACTTGCCTCACAGAAGCCTTTCAAAGACAAAGTTCATTTATATCTGCAAGCAGTAGTGTAAAGTTGCCAACTTGGATAAAAACAACTTTTCACTCTGCTAGGCCAATTCAGCCTGCTGAGAGGTACCAAAATCTCTTTTCTGGAAGAAGCCACTTCCACCCAGTGGACACTCACCACCCTGCACCCAGATACCTGGTGCAATTGCTGCTCAGATGTTTAAGTTTTAAAACAATCATAATTCTAAGAAAAAGCTAAAGCTTTAGAACACCTCTGCAGCTGGCAAAGTGCTTTAAAACTGATGGCATACCTACCTTTGCCAGCTAGCAGGAAAGACATCAAACCACCTCTAGGAAGCAAGGGGAGTGTGGGGAAGAGTGAAGTCATCTGTGCAGTACTGTGTTTACTAATTTAATTCAAAGAGGCTTTTCTGTACCCATTCCAACCCAAGTCCATTGCTCCAAAACCACTGCAGCAACTGCCATAAACAAGACTAGAAGCTCATAAATCTGTATGAGGAGTCTGATTATTTTGATATTGAAGTTTCAGAATACATCCCCTGTCCCTCCACATCATTGCTGGAAGGTCAGTCATTGCTGGAGCCTTGTTTTTGTAGCAGGGAATACAGGATGGATGTGCAGCCTGGCTTTGCACAACACATATCAACAGAGGAGCCAAGAAGCCACCCATTAGGCCATCCACCCTCAGACACAAGCAATGTTGCAATCAAATACAAATTACCAGGTCATATGCATATATGTGACCACATTAATTTCAAGCACAGGAGCAAAACAAGTCCAAAGCTCCCTCATTTCAAACTTCATACTTCTCAAGACACGTGTGGGGTTGTCCAAGTTTGTGCAATGGGGTGCATCATCGAGGGCTGTGGCCTCATGCCCATAAAGGGTTGGGGGCACTGCCACCAGCACTACAGGATTTACCTCTGCTTTCTTACCCAGCTGTTTATTATTTACGTGCTGTCATATAAAACAAAGAGCAGGGAAAGATTCCTGCCTGAGTGTTTCATAAAGGCAGGAATTTCCTCAAAACTGCTTGTTTAAACACAGGCAAAAGGAGATTATTCTCATTTTGAGCACTGATGCATAGAAGGGTAACGTCATCAGAGCAGCCTGATGGCATTTTCATCTCTGCAGGCTGAGCGAGCAGGAGGGACAGCAATCACTTTACATGTGGGATTAAATACTCATGAACATCTAATGGCAAAGAGGAAAACAGTGATGGGCAGTGAGGGTCACAGCTCCCGAGCTCTGGTATTGCTCTCTTTGGAGAGAGAGGGACCATGCAGAACTTGGGCTCCAGGGCCACAGGTGGGAGGTGTTTCCAAGCCTGTCACACCACTCTGCACTTTATCCCTTGAAAGCTACAGGTGCCTTCAGCATTCTGTCGCCAAGGCAGGTTGGAAATATAGGGGTGACAGAAGTTTTGTGCACCTGTAGCAGCTCACAGCACAATTTAAGTAAGGAGGAGACAAGGATGGAGAAAGCCAAGGTGTCTCCAAAGCCTTGCAAGAGTTGATTAGAAGATACCTGCATCAGTTCCAGGTCAGAAAAAATAACCAAGCAGCTCGGGCCTCTGACGATGAAGCCAGGAAAGTTAGTGGGACACTGAAACAGCCTTTGAGGCTTATACACGGTCAATTAGACCTCTTCCAGTCATTAACAGTAAATGCTGTAAACTTGTCTGACTGGCCCTAACATAAAAAGTGGTTACTGCAAACTGGAGAGCAGCTTGAAACAAAACCTTGTCTTCATTAAGCAGAGACTAAACAGAGACAAGTGGACATCAATACAAGACAGTTCATAGCACCCATGTATGATTATGGTCCACAATGCATCTCTCATCAAGTGGAGTTTACATTTCAGATATTCTATAACAAATTTGACAAACTTAATCTTCCTGTTTGTGAATCCCTTGAAAATTATTCCTTTGCAAGCATTCAAAACAATTCATGCATAAGCATCTGCCCACACTCAGCCCTGTTTAAACTACTCTTTGTTACAGGCGTTGGTATCACGAGGTTCTTTGTGTACAGTTACTGATTTTCTCTGACACCGTTCCACACAATAAATCATGAAAGAGGTTTTACAGCAGTTCCTTCCCTTTAAAAAAAAGGCAAATGACTTTTGACAGTTAAGTAGCATCTGACTAAACAGTTTGAGCAGGAAGTGTCAAAAGTTGAAGACACTCAACTACCTGGGACTCCCTGGGTTTCCTTAGCCTCCAGTTACACATTAACTCAATTTGCAACTAAAAGTTAATAAACAGAGAACAAATGATAATAAACAAAACTTGGAAGCAGAACCCTTAAATAACCTGAAGTTTCAAATGAGAAAAGGTCAGGAGCCAAAGCATTAAATCAAATAATATCAGAAACAGAAACAGCTACACTGCCTGGTGGTCTCTGGTTCACAGATGTCCTGTGAGCCACCATCACCCATCCCTCTTCAAGTACAGCACACTGCTGATACTCAATTTCATTATTTTTTTCTAATCAATTTGCTTTTATTTTCTTTGAACCCCCTTTTTGAGCTACTCTACCAGCATGCTTTTGTGACGGCTCTAGTTGAAAATAAGAGCTGGAATCAAAGAAAAAAAAGCAAACCAAAACATAGGTTGTTAGCAGCATAATGTAGCATAGCAGTGATCTTTTTCAAAGCCAAAAAACCCAAGAAGGGCCTAAAGTTTTTAGCCATTTTTAAGTTCAGACTTATGCAATGTGCTAATCAATCTGATTAGGAAACCAAAACATTTCAGCAAAGAACTTGAGCCCTGTGCCAAGTAACAGCCGGGTGAAACCACATGGAGACAGCTGCAGGGACAGAGCCAGCAGTTGACCCACCAGCCAGGCACAGATGGGGGGCCACAGCATCTCCCCCAGCCCTGCTTCTGGCTGTGGCACACTCCTGTAGTTAGAGATGAGATCTCCAGGCTGGACTCCAGCCCTTCTCTGGCTGGTTTTCACTCATGCGACTGGTTCCAGTGCCTGATGGACACAGAGCTGCTTAGCTGTGATAGCTCTGGGATCAAACACAGCCTTGAAACTGCCAGTTCCTCCAGACCAGGGGCTGGTCACTCTCCTCAAGCACGAACCACACTGGCAGCTGCACACTGAGAGTAGCATCAAAACACAGGGAGCTGGAAGCAGCTCTTCTGTCTACCCTGCAGATGTTGAGCAAGAAAACTGTTGCAATGCAGCTTGCACAATCCTCCTGCTGTGGGATGTGGTGAAGTGTGTTCCTTAGAAAGCTTGAGGTCCTCCCATGCTCCACAGGAGCAGAAAGTGGCTGTGGGAAGGGTTGGTGTTCTAGCCAAAGGACGTGTCTGCTCTCCCCATTGCCCCATGATGGATACCCCTGTTGTGTACCCCCTCCCAATACAATGAGCAGCTATTCTCTTCCTAGCTGGCAGGGAAATGGAAAGCCTTCCAGTGTCTTAGGGCTTTTTCCTATTGTAGCAATCCCTAATACTACCTCTGCTATAAAACCACAACTCCATAAGGGACAGATTACAAACCCAAACAAAGTTCTCTGAAATTCAGTTTTCTTTAGCATCTGGAACTTGAAAATGCTCCTGGCCGTAACCACTTGTCACAGAGGTATCTCTAATAATGGCAAAGTTCCTTTAAAGAGATTGAAAGTGTTCAAGGCCAGGCTGGATGGCTCTTTGAGCAATCTGGTCTAATGGAAGGTGTCCCTGCCTATGGCTTGGGGGTTAAATGATCTTTAAGGTCCCTTCCAACCCAAACCACTCTAGGATTCTATGAAAAATCCTAGTGATTCCCAGGCCTCCCTGGCTATGATGAGTGCTGTTAGCCCAGCCTCCCTCCTCAAGCAGCCACCATGCACTGCTGATATGGCTGCTAACTGTTCTTGCAGAGGACAAATGATCTGGAAGGAGGTAAGGAAACCCAGGGCTTTCCTAAGAAATCCTGTATCTGAGCAGCAGCCTAAATCTATTTGCAAACACATTATGCCCATTGTCAGGGGTGCCAATATTGTCCTTTATAGCTTTAAAGACTCCAGACTGTGGGTGGCAGCACTGCAGGGTGGAAAGGGTGAAGAGCAATCAGCTGTTTTCCCAGGCTTCATTTCCTCAACACACCCCTCCAGCCAGCCTGTCTCCATCCACTGCCCCAACACCCTCCTCTGCATCCGTCCCACTCCTCCTCCAGCTGACTGTGCACAAAGGTCTGAGGCAAAGATTAAAGGCGACACACTGGTACTGGACCTGGCACCTGCTGTGCACCTGAGCACTAGGCTGGGCTTTGGGGGCAGATTAAACAACATATACTGCAAAGGTGGATTAGGCATTTCATAATGTGGAAGAGACAGCTTCTGCCACTAAGATTGCAGTTTAAACAGACAAGAAACATGCTATTGTTCCAGCAGCTCACCAGTGTCAGGACATGCTCCCTGCCCCCTCCTATTCTCAATCTGCCATGCTTTAATAGTTCATAGCTGCTGCCCAGCTGCAGCCGCTCCAACAAGTGGGTGGTTCTGCCAAACTTAGAGGCAAAAACATACAGAGATTATTCCAGAAGGGACAGGCCCACAGTATCCTCAGGGATAAGGAATGCTGTCTGGCTCTCTAGGTTGCACCCTCACAAGTATGGGTTCTTTTTATATGTTTTGCATTTTCACATGATGTTACAAAGATGAGAAATTACAAAACATTGCAGCTAACATTGATGATGTTTCTTAATTCACAATTATTCATGAGGTCATACAAAATAGGTTACAGCTTCTTAGTACGTATAAGACTTGTTCTACTACCTATTAAAAATGCTTCCTCACTGCTCTTAAAAGTTCTCTTTCTAACCCCTGCCAAAATGTCTGAGCTGAAGTTTTCCATGATGAGTGTATGAGGGTTTGTTTGTTTGTTGAGGAGAAAAAGTATAATTTATGGATATTCTGTTCCTGTGAGCCACCATTCCCTTTTTCTAGATGAACTTTAGCCTTCTAGAGCTTAATCTGGACTCAAACTTTGCACAGATGGCCACTGCATTAAGGACACATCTTTCATTTTTCCCAGGAAAGATCCTTTATAAAATTACCCAAATTTAAGCATTTTCACATGCTGAATTACTTGGGACTAGATTTGTGTAAGTCTTCCATTTCCTGCAACCCTCAGCACCTAGAGATACAATATGATCTCCCAAGGGCTGAGCACACAGCCTGTATCACAACAGGTGGGACTGGTGAGGGAGTGCCTAAGTCAGCACCATCCAGTGCCAAAATACTCCTTGCTTCTCAAAATAAGCTCTTTCAAAATCCTTCAAAGTGGGCAAAAAATCAATTCACCACCCTCAGCTGACTTTTGTCAAAGCCTTACCCACCTATACTCCAAATTAGTGTCTATTACATCAGGCAGAAAACTTCATTATCACTTTTCAGGCTATATTTACAATAAGGGTTGGAGTTCTACATGTCCAAGCTTTCATATAAGCTTTTATACACAACTTCATAAAATTCAGTGTTTCACCTGGGGAAAAAAAAAAAAAAGATGTGATCTTCTTAAACTGATTCATCTGGGAAAGAGAACAGTACTTTGAATTTGTCATAATATAAAGGGTCATCATAAAACTGCAGTGCTTCTGCTGCATAGACTAGTCCCATAAGCCAGTATGTCACAACTTTGTCCAAAGATGCAAATACATCTTAAAATTTAGCAGGGATATGTTGCATGAAGTTCATGAAATGTATGTTTAGAGAACTGTAGAACTATGGCAGCAGGAGAATGACATCATTAGTTTGTCAAGGTGCACACGAGCTTCCTGAAGGAAGTAATCCAAAATGCCACAGCAAGAGCAATCCTTCCTTCCTTTAAGAGTGCACTTCCCATCTGGATGTCTGTTTATTGTGTTCACAAATAAAAGTTCCTTCAAGAATTGCATCCTACTTTGCCGATTATTTTTCATTATACCTTATGCCTACCAGTAAACACAACACTTTTTTTGCTTTCAAAACCAGTGCCTCCACTTTCAGAGTCTTCATTGGGCCACTACAGTTTTGGATCTTTGTTACTTTTTTGGTGCTTCCTAAAATTCAGAATTTCTTAAAAAGTCAAGAGTGGTGAAATGGCAAGGACTGACAACCACACAAATAACCAAACCCAAGGGAGAGTTGAAAGCACATGGAAAAATTTGCTTTGCAATGAGTTAGGGTTTCATGCTGCACTAAGTCCTAAGGTTTTTCTCTTTCCATTACTTTCTACATCATTCATACAGTACCAGCAGACTGGCCTTACACATCCATGGTAGAAAATAAGCTAAAAGAGCTATACTTTTGAAGCTATAGTTAGGTCAGACAGGAAGCAGTCAGTTAAAGGCTTGAAAAAGTAGTGAATACCCAGTTTTAGAAACAGGGTTTGAAGAGGAAGACCTGCATTGACCAATTTCCAGCTCCTAAGAGAAAAAACCTTGACAGATGAAAAAGATATATTAAAATTTTGACAAGTAACTGAAAGGAAGTAGCCCAAAAACCCCAAAAAACATAGGAAATGTGATCAGCCACAAAAAATAAGAGCAGCAAAACTGACATAGATCCTGCTTAGTACAAACAGATACAGCTGTGGAAAATTTCATCAGCACGGGCAGTCCAGCTGTGCATCAAGCTCACCATGGAGCACCTCTGCATGGAGAATAGAATGTCCCTCTGACCCAAACTGCTGGGCATTGCCCAAAGGCAACACTCATGCCAGCTGGGAAACAAAACAGGCCTAAACCTGCAGCAGCCCTTAGCTAAAAGTAAAAACTCACTTCCCTCATTATCCAGCATAGGAGCTCACACACTCAACTTTGATACTTCAATAATTTCAGTTTTCTCTACTCCATACTTGCTGTGCTGGATTAAATGCCTGATAATGGTACTGATTAACATGGATGCTCAGTACTGAGTTAAATTTTACCATAATAACACTTCAATGATACATGAACACATATTCAGAAGAAGCTCTGAATGGTCCCTTACAGCTCCAACTTCATAGCCAAAGGAAATTAACAGTGGGGATTACCTCCTGCTGACTGTCCCTCATTGAAGTCACCCAGCGCTCTGGATAGCAAAAAAAAAGCCGCCTCCATTTGAGAGAAACACCAAGTTCAATAGCCATTACATTCACAGCCATTGATTTCCAAGAGGTCTAACCCAGATTTTAGTCATCCATAGCAACACACACTACTAAACCTTAAAATGGGATTTCCTTACTCACAGTCTTTGAAACAGTTACAGAATATTTCCCACAACTTTTCAGCAGCAGCAACTAATTTGCTTGCAACCTTTGGGACAGAGGTTTTGATAGAGGGCAGAGAGGTCACTGCTGCTCCTGGACCTGAGCAACCTGACCTAGTGGCTGGAGTCCCTGCCCATGGCAGAGGGATTAGAACTAGATATTTAAGATCCCTTCTAACCCAAGCCTTTTTATGATTTTACGATGACCTGCTGACAGCTGGAAATCACTCCCCACCCAACAGTCCAGGGAAGTTCTTCACTGAGAAGGCTGCAGGGGCATCACCATCTTGCATAAGGGTAAACATTCAAATTCCTACCTAAAGCTGAAGCCAGGGGCAGTCTACATACAATGCCATTTTTTTAGCAAAACAGTGACAGGACAAAGTGGGCTCTTCTGTACTTCTGCCTGAGATTCCCAGGTGCTGTGACTCAACATGAATGCTAGATGTAAAAAGTCAGCTGGAATTCATACTTCATCTCCAGAACCAGCATTTCATCCCCTTTAATACCAAGAAGTTGCATCTCCTGGTTTTTAAAAGGTTTTCCTTTCAGGTGATCAAACCAGAGCAAGTAGAGAGTCATAAGCAGTGCATTGCTGCATACTGCAGTGACTGAACCAATTCAGGCCATTGCTTTCCTAGGCTATGCTCTCCCTGACAGCAAACAGGCTTTTGCTGCCTTAAGCTTCCAGCTGTACACATGATGTAAACACTGCTGATCCAACACAATTTGAATTTGTATTATTTTTGAGAGTTTCACAGTTTCTACTTGTCTTCATTCCAAAGAGCTTCAAGCCAGTTTCGTCCCTTCTTTATCTTTTCTTTCACTCTTTGTCTATTTTGAGACAATAAAAGCAGGAAATGTCTCATTACATATATTATCTATGTTTTGTGCTCTTATGAAGTTGAGTGAAAAAAACAGTATTTTCTGTGGGAAGTTAGAAGTTTGCCAAAGTCCCTTAAGCTGGTCATGAAAAGATGTATGTTGCACTTCAGTCTAGTAAATTAATCACTTAGGTTTAAAAATCTGAATCAAAGAATTTTTCTCACAGCAGTTCACTGCTAATCCCACCTGAACTACAAGTGAAAATTACTTAATTGTCTTATAACTACTTCTAGGGACCAGGATCCCATGCCAAAGTGTTCCAAAAGGTGCACTGTAATCTCCCCATGTAAACTGTCATTGTGCAAAAAGGATTTGAAGAGCAGAGTGCCTCCCACTGGAGTAAAGACAATTGCAGAATCCTGCTGGTTTTACTGAGCATTCATACAATCTACCCAAATGACCTGTCACAGTTTTAGTGTTCCTTTTTGTTTCGGCTAAAAATAAAAAAGCCATTGTGCAGGGCAGAAACTAAAAAGCTCAAGAGCTTGTTTTCTGGTGACGCTGGTTCCCAAACACAGGCAGTACATGTGGCTGCCCTCTCTCAGCAGCAGGTGACACTTCTTTGGCTGTTGCCTAATTCCATGGACACCTGATGCCTTGAAATCTCTATCTTGCTGTCACCTTGGTGAAGAGGCCAATGAATGTAGAAAATAAGTAGACAAACGCTTCTTTCTAAGGGAAACAGATGAAAACCAAAGCTAGTCAAGTCCTTCTTGATCCTCTCCCACAGCCTGGTTCAAGGTCAGCCAATTTGTAGAGCGCCCATTTTCAAGGGATGAGTTCATATTTTCACAAGGGCGCATAGTGACAGGACAAGGCAGAATGGCTTTAAACTGAAAGAGAGTCGATTAAAGTTAGATATTAGGAAGAAATTCTTCATTGAGAAGGTGGTGAGGCTCTGGAACAGGCTGCCCAGAGAAGCTGAGGATGCCTCATCCTGGAAGTGTTCAGGGCCAGGTTGGATAGGGCTTTGAGGAACCTGGTCCAGTGAAAGATGTCCCTGCCTATGGCAAGAGTGTTGAAAATATGTGATCTTTAAGGTCCCTTCCAACTCAAGCCTTTTTATGATCTCTCAGTTCACTAACTGTAGGAATTGTAGTTCAAAGTTTTCAAGGTTGAAGTCCTGCCCATTCAGGTGTCTGCTGCACAAGGAGCTCAGATGCAGAAGCTGAGGCCTCCAGGTTCCTAAATCATTATGCCATGGCATCTGTTCAGTTTATACTGAACAACTAGATATAGAAACCACAGACACCCTAAGGGGGCTCATTACTACATTAAAACCTGTTTTCACTGCATCTGTGTTTTCCATGTCATAACACACACCAGTTCCTCCTGAACACATTTATGCCCCTTTTCCCCCCCCCCCCCAAGAGCAAAGGGCTCATTAGTACCCTGGGAACTAACTACATAAGCCTTTAAGGAACACTATTTTTGCTGCATTTACTTCTGAATTTTACTATTTCATCCACAGTAATTAAATTCTTGCTGTGCACAGGGCATGGTACAACACTAGCTGCCTCCTGTTTACTCAAGTACTTGTGATAGAAACACAGTCCTTCCACGTCTAACTATGTTAGACTCCGGTTAAAAGAGCACAAAATTTAAAAACAAAAAAAACACCCAAAACCCCAAACCAAAACAAAAAACAACTAACAAAACAAAACCACAAAACAGACAAACAAACACAAACAACAAAAAACAAACCACCAAACATATTTCCAGAGTCAAGTTCAAAGTGCACAGCTTAATGCCACTGGCTGAATATTTTATGTAAATCATGCCTGTGAGAGCCAAGACTAAAAACAGCAATATGGGCTTCTCAGATGTTTACCTGAAACAGTTGCTAGCTCCAGTTTACAGGTTATTTCCATTGCTTGCCCTCAACAGTGAGTTTTTCAGCAGCTGTGTGTCTTTGACACACTTGGACACTGACAAAAAAATTTAATAGAAAGCCAGAGGAAGCCAAAACACCATATAGAGAATGTGGGCAGAAAGCTTCAGGTTGTCTTTGAACTCTTCCATGTCACTACAACTGCATTTGCTAGGTTCAAATACAGTTTCTATTTAAATAGAAGGGGAAAAAAAAAGTCATCAAAATAACACAGCTGGTAAATACTCCTCTCCGAAGTCCTGTTCTGAGGATGGGGTGCCAAATTGGGCACTGTGGTCTTTACAAAATGTTGAGTTAAACAATGAGTAATGGCAGCTTGTGTTTCATAGGAAAACCATAGAACGATGAAAACCATTAGCCAAAACATTCTCCCTAGCAGAAGTGAAATCTCTTATTTCATCAGCCCCAGTGTGTGGCTGTGCCTCCACTGCAAACATTACGCTGAAGTGCTCTGAACTGAACGCAGCCTGGAAGCATGGGCGGCAAAACTGCGCCTATCGCTACAACCCCACTGAAACAACCGACCGGACAGCAGTCAAGGCTGTCCCGTGCTCCAAACCCAACACAGAGCTGCGAGAGCATAGAGACGCAGGCGACAACCATCAGTGGTCAATTTCCGCAGGGAAAGTGTGTGTCTGGGCTACACAGCTGTTTTCCAGCCCATCCCGATGCTGCCCGGGAACCTGGAGAGCAGCATCCCGCAGCCTCCCCTGTTCCCGCGCAGGGCCGGGGTCTCCTCCAAGTCACCACCCCGCTGAGAGCTATCCGTCTCCCCGGCAGCTGGCAGAGCCTTGCTCGAAGGAGCGGGAAAGGGATTTAGCTATATGAAGAAGGAGGAGGGTGATGCAAGGATGCGCTCTCGACGGGACCGCGTGGTCCGCGGGGCGGGCGAAGAGATGGAAGGATGGATGGATAGAAAGAAAGACGGATGAAGGACCTCCTTTACCTGCCACGCTCCCGCTGCCCCTACTCCGCCTGCTGCCGCCACCGCGCTCCGACACCGCCCGGGCCGGCGGGGCGGATTTATAGCCCGGGCTCCGCCCGCCGGGCGGTGCCGCCGCCGCCGCCCGTCCCGGGGCTCCTCCCGCGCGGCCCCGGCATCGCCCCGCCGGCCGCGGGCGACGGCGGCGGCTGCACCCCGTGTGCCCGGTGCGCACGGGGTCCCTGGATGTCAGCCGGGAACCCCGGCGCCCACCCGCAAGCCCAGCTCTCCCCTCCTTCCTGGCCGCGCAGCCCGGACGGAGAGGGCTCCGCGCTGATATCCCATTCCCGGGCAGGCTTGGGAGCAGTGAGCGGCGGAGACCCGCCGCCCGTCCTGCTTCCCGGAGCCGGTTAGCAGGGGCTTCGCACACTTTAGCGGGGAGAGGGGAGTGTGTGCAAGGGCTTATTCCAAAGACCCAAAGAACAGGAGCCTTGGGATGGCGACAGCGGGGTCGTGCAACAGGTGGCCAAAGTCCTGCGGACCTAAATACTTCCATATAGATATAAAGTCTATTTACCAGATCCTGAATTGCAGAATCTTACAGATCAGAGACCACTAGGAAGGAGCTGTATTTGCAAGAGGAAAATAATGCCTTTGCAGATTTCTGGTGAAGTTCAGATGGTGCAGCGGGTGCTGCAAGGGCTGTGTGAGTTTCCCAGTGAACGGCTCTTTGGCAAGAAGCGCAGCAAATCGTTTATTCCAAAAAGAGGCCCTAGCCTGCTGAGCAAAGAGTATCTCTGTATACACAGTTCTGCGTGTAGCCACCCGCCAAGGGGCGGGTTAAACTGTGACGGCCTGAGCTGCTTTTTCTGTGACTCCTCTGTAAAGCAACACTTCCTGCAAGTGTGTGATTTCACTTAACAACCTCACTTTTATGGCAGGTTACTGTGACCCAAACTGATGAAATCACAGTATGTTGTCATTCTCCCTCATTCAGTGGCCTGAAGAGGAAATCAGAAATTCCTCAAACTCTGAAAGTCTGTTAAACTCTCTGGCTCTTGTTTTCTTGGCTATACAATAAGCTTATTAAATTGATCTACAAAAGCTTGCTGCTGTTCAAATGCATATTAGCTTCTCCTCTCCTAAATCAGCTTCTGCACCTGAGTCAGAAACTGCTGCCTTCAGAAAAAAATCCCTGGAAATCTCATTCCTTTTTCACCACAAAATGATGGGAGATTATGTTCTGCAGCAATAATTCTGAAGTATTACCAAGTGTAGAATAAAGGAAATTTCTTATCTTGTTTTCTTAGTTAATGTCTTCAAGGATGAAAAGTATTTCTGATCAACGCAAGAGAAGCATTTGTCATTCTAAGACAGCACTGCTCTGTGTGTGCTTTCTTTGTTTTTTGAATCATAAAATGCCTAATCTTTTTCATAATCATCTTAAACTGTGATGCCAGGAAACGAATGAAACCATCACAAATAATTTAATTTGCAAATTAGCCGATTTTGAAGTCATATCTTCAAAATTATGTCATCAAATTGCTGTGTTTGTTATGGAAGATCTGTCTAGCTTAGTGCACCAAAGTTATGGAACAAGTGTAAATGCTAGAATGAGAAGCTGGGCTTGACTAATTTTCCAGAAGATTAATCCTTCCTTTATCTGATCATGAAACAAAATCCTAGCTCAGAAACATGCAGTTCTTCAGGAAACAGACCTGGGTCAGTGTCTGAATTGTGTGATTTGGCCCATCCTCAAGTAGTTTTTCAGTCTGCTGTGCTTGGCTACTTTTTGGGGAAGGGGCTGAAAGCTCCAGAGATTCAGATGGAATGAACTGTTCTCTGTGCACTAGATGCAGATTTTAGCAGTAAAAAACAAGTACTGAGTCTGGAATGGAATGGAGAACTGGAATGAAGTGTTTTCTTCTGCTTTGACCTTTGCAGTTTGTTTGCTATCTAGATCACACATGGTGTTGGACCTTCTAAAATGTTGGAGACAGGCAGGTAGAAGACCCAAGGAGTAGTTGCTCAGAAAGCCTGGTAATCTGTGCATCCAAAGAGAGCCTTTGCTAATTCATGCACTCTTCCCAGCTATTTTACTAGTTATGGTTGAGAATAACACAGTGATTTACAGTGTCTTTTGAGGGTGATTGGTGGATTGAAAAAGAAAATTAATTGATTCCAAAAAAACAAGTTAGAAAGTGTTTTACTTTGTGAAGATTTAATTTCTAGAGTTTATACTCAGACAAATCCTGATGTGTGCCAGAAAGGAGCACGGCTGAAAGCTTGGGGAACATCACTCCCCTCTGCTTGAAAAAGTCTGCTCAGAAAACAGGTTGGGAAAACAGGAATGTCAAGGCTCAATTTGCCAGAATGTCACTGCTGACAATGCAACAGCCAGAGCGTCAGTGAGTTTTCAGCCTGTGCTGGGCTGCAGGACTGCTCACACCACATTCCCGCAGCACTGGAGTGGCTCCTGTGCCAGTATCCGTACGTGCACAGACGTGTGTACTTTAGGAACCACTGTGCTTGGGAGACAATACAAGCTGCCACCCACGTGGGCCCACTGAAATCCCAAGGAGTACTTCTACTGTAAATATTATTTCATTTAATAAACCAGCTCTATGCAGCTGGCATTCTCTTGTTCTTTCCAGAAGAGCATCTCTAGAGGGGTGGCTGCCCCGACAGAGATCTCCATTCCTGCACCAGAAAACAGGTTGTGCAAATGAATCTCAAACCTCTCCAGTGCTGTTGATGGCTTTCACTTGAGATCACAGCTCATGTCTCCAAGTTCTTTAAGAGTAAAGTAAACAAGTCCTTGATTTACTGTTTTATTTTGTTTTACTAAACTGGGTTTTTGTAAGTATCCACACCCCCAAAGACACATATGTACAAAGAATGAAAGGCCATACTTCCATGCTTGTGAAAGACTAACCATATGTGCTGAGCTGAAACCTGCCTCTGTGTTCCAGTATCTGGCAGTAACAATATTTCAGCATTTAAATAGCACTTTAAAGCCATTAACTAATCAATGTTCACAAGGCTCCAGGGGAAAGAGGGTGGTGCAAATGAAGAACCACCAGACCAGAGACCTGATCCAAAGTCCACCAAAAGGTAGCAATTCCATCTATTTCAATGCTGTGGAAACAGATTTTAATTATGAGACTGTTCCTCTTTCCCTTGACATTATATTTCTTGCCATGCCAGCATTAACACAGGAAATTTTAGTCATTGTGCTGCAGCAGCAAAGAAGGAAAAACAGTTAAATAAAGTAGGAGCACAGTGTTATATTTTGAAAAAAATATTGTGCATTTGTTTAGAAAAATCTCTGCACTCTGTTTACATTTAAGCAGTGGTAATATTATTAGTCACTGCAAAAGCAACTGGGTGTTCCCTTGTTCTTGCTAACAATACAGAAGGGATAATTTTGGATTAAGCTACATGTTTTATGAAAAATATACTTGATGTTTGCTGGTTCATGTTAAAAGAATTCCCTGTGTGACCCATCAAATATCACACCCCATCCACTGGGAATTTTATTCTACTACAGCCTTTTGTTGTTGTCTTTGGATCCCTTGATGATGCTGACATGTAGCCATACGGATCGGTTGTCCTTCCAAAAATTATTCAATGCAGCTTTGAACCAAGGGCACTGACCTCAATTAAAAATATAAATAAATAACACCACAGACTGAAGATTCACATGCCTTTGTCAGAGAACTGCCTGGTATTATTCATATTCCCACTTAAGTACTTATTTCCAGTTTGGAAACTGCTTTTGGCAGGTTTTTCTGCTTCAGCAAAAGCATAGATGCAGGGTGAGTCATTTATTTGGTCTTGCATTAGGAACTTCCTGCCATTTGCAAAGGAAGTGGATTCTTTTTTTAATATATTTCAGAAGATCGGGTTTATCTGTAAATTGATTTGATAAATGGAGAGGATGGGGGGGTTGATTTGTTTTGAATAGGTATGTTCCTTCAGGAGATTTTGGTAGAATGTTTTACCAAGGGAAACATTTCTATAGGAAGCTCTGTTGGTTGGTGTGGAATCTGTGAGCTGCATTCACAGCAGGACTCAGCTGCTGATTGATGCAGCTGCCCAGCCCTGCATTTGCCACTCAGGCTTTCAGTCCAGTGAACACGGACAAATAAGTGCCTAAGACCTGGGTTTATGAGAAGTCAACATGATGACTGGTAAATATTATAGCTAGCCAAGAGAAAAAGCCAAGAGAGACAAGCTCTAAAATAGATTTTATGTTTATTTCCATCCACATAAGGTTTTTGACTGTGAGTTCTCTCCGAGATGAATACCTATGGTCACTGAGAATTTTCTCTGGTAGTGCCTCACATTCTGCAACTCACAGAGGCTGCAGGCAACTAGGAACAGTGTCAGATACCATACTCACTCAGTTGTGTTTGAGTACAGCTCTTCTGCTTACCAGGAAAAAATCTCAGCCACAGCCTATAGGGTGGTTATATACTCATTGCACAATTGTTTGCTTGCAATTTCTCCTGATGGGGTTAATACATTTTGCAAAAATAATGAAAGTTCATCAAGCCAAACAGGAAAAAGAAAGATTTTGGCTCTGTAGCTCACAGATGTCATTATGAAGGGAGGAGATAGCTCTATATCCCTGCTACAGTTGGAAAGAGAATTGGGACTTGCTGCATACTTCCACTGCTCCTCCAAACAGAAAAGGCTCCAATTGCAATATCTAGATGAGAACCTGTCTCTCACACCAAGGACTCACAAAGAAAGCCTTCATTTTAGAAGCTATCTATTGTGCAAAGGATAAGACAAAAAGGAAGCTTCAGTTAGGATCTAGAGCAACTCCTTTTCCCAGGGTGGCAGTGATTTCACACGCATCCTGATTTGGTAGCAGCTCAGGTGGGGTTTTATAGTTCTCAGTGATGTCTGTGTTTCAGACTAGGGAGGCACATGCAGGGTTCTGCACCTGGGGAGGAGTAACCTCCGGCACCAGTACAGGCTGGGGGCTGACCTGCTGGGAAGCAGCTCTGCAGAGAAGGACTTGGGGATCCCGGTGGACAACAAGTTGTTCATGAGCCGACAGTGTGTCCTGCGGGCCAAGAAGGCCGACAATATCCTGGGGTGCATTAGAAAGACCATTGCCAGCAGGTTGAGATAAGTGATCCTGACTGTCTACTCTGCTCTGTAGAGGCCACATCTGGAGTGCTGTGTCCAGTTTTGGGCTCCTCAGACAAGAGAGATGTGAAGCTCCTGGAGTGGGTCCAGAGGAGGGCAGCAAAGATGATTAAGGGTTTGGAGCATCTCACGAGGAAGGGCTGAGGGAGCTGGGCCTGTTCAGACTCAAGAAGAGACGAGTGAGAGGGGACCTCATCACTGCACACAAGTATCTGAAGGGAGGATGCCAAGGAGATGGACCAGGCTCTTCTTGGTGGTTCCAAGCAATAGGACAAGAGGCAATGGGTAGAAAAGAATGTACAGGAAATTCCACCTGAACATGAGGAAGAACTTTACTCTGTGTGTGACTGAGCACTGGTACAGGTTGCCTAGAGAGGTTGTGGAGTCTCTCCTTCACTGGAGATACTCACGAACTGTCTGGACACAGCCCTGTGCCATGTAATCTGGGATGAGCAAGGAGGTTGGACCAGATGACTCACTTTGGTCCCTTCCAATCTGACCCATTCTGTGATTCTGTGAGGTTCATGTGAATTCACCACAATCCAAGTGTAATGCACTTATGTAGTCTCAGTTTGTCTACTCAGATGAGTTCTTTGTGTATCCTTCTTTGTCACCTGCTTGCCGCTATGCAGAAGTTGTTCACACAATGCCATGCACTGTGGCCCATGAAGATCCCTGTCCTTGCTGATGGCCCCAGGAGGATGTGCATGGTGATGAGCTACTCACCTGCCCTCTTGTTTGTCCAATGGTCTAAACAGAAAGTTGTTTGGGGCTGGGAGATCAGAGAATTGTTTTTATGGATATCTGCTAGCCTCTTGCATGAGTTTGTTCATTCCTGCTGGAGGAATATTGAACTCCTCACACTTGTCCATCTGTTAAACACACACATACAAACCTGTATGTACAATTGTATAGAGCTTTTTCCTTTAGTGATCAACATCAAACATACAGATAAACAAAATAAGTTCCCTTACAGATGTAGCTTTACTGAGCCTGCATGAGATATTATTTTTTTTATTCATGTTGATTCTTTTTGTTGTCAACTATGGGCAGGCAAGAAAGTAGATAGACCTGTTTTAACTGTGAACTAAAGGCAGTGCCATAGCCCTGCACAGCAGTAAGACATGGAGAAATGAAATATTGAAAGGCTTTAAATAAGGGGGGATTTTCCTCAGCTCTCTCAGAGGTGGGTGACCTTCACCATAGTTTCCAACAAGAAACTTGGTGTTTATCAGAAAGGGTTTGCTCTGACTAAAGAAAACCAATTAGAAATTATTACCTTTGGCATTAAGAACTACCGTTTACATTTCTTCCTTTTGAACATTTCTTTTCAAAATAACCTACAAGAAAACAAGCTACACAAGTTACTAATTCAATTTCTGAAGCAATGGATGAATAGAGATTTTAACAGAGCCCAGCAGATGCCCACAAAGGGTCATGTACAACTTCTTGCATCTGTGATCCTCCCCCAGCCTGCCTGGGTAAAGCCTTGGGCGCCAGGACTCTCCATCTCCATTCACTAAGTGTGGAGGATCTGACTGACCATCCATTGCAACTGCTGTCCTCATCTTAGCAGAAACATGTGACCAGGGATAGACTGGGTATGAATGTGTGCTGTAATAAATTAGGCTATTTGAAGCAAGAGATCACAGGCCTAGGAAGCCATGAGGAAATCTCCTGTTTCTGAACACTCTGCTGCAGGTCACATACCTGCAACTTTTGTATTGACCAAGGCAGAAAGCACCAAATGCAACTTGGCATCTTTTTGATTCTCTGTGGTCATTATTTGGCTGAGCAAAATTGCTCCAAAACTGAAGTACAAGTGCTCCACTCTCTCCCTTTAGTCCCCATCTTTAGTTGTTATATTTTAAAGATGTTCCTCTACTACCTAGGAATCTGGAAGGTACTTCCCATCCCCCTCACCTCTGCCTCCCACCCGATCTGGCTGAGGCGTTGCTATACACACAAACACATAGCCACAAGTTCATCTGTGTGTTCCAGAATCCTTCCCATTCCATTTTTCACAGCCTCACTGAAGGAACATCCAACTCACATCTCAGCTGAACTTTTGAACCCACCAAGGCTGAGATAGCTCAAAATCAAGCAAAACAGGGTGCCTGTCAATTTGAGGAGCAACTAAGCAAGTGCAAGTCAGAACTCTGTGCTCACTGATGTCTGATAAGGAAGAGCTGGTAAAAGGCCTGATCGTTGTCTAATCTTCCTCACATAGTAATGTCATGTGCCCTCTGCTTGAAAATGCAGTTAAAAGTGTGTGTCCTCTTGCCCTGAGAACACATTTACATAGCAGTAACACAGCCAAGCAATTAACTAAAAGAAAGTCTGGTTCTTCAAGACCCTAAATGACACGTATCACTTGTGATCAGTTAGATTGTTACAGCTGTTTTACGAAGTTTTCGGTTATAAATGCTGGTCTTACAGCTCTGAACCCAAAATAAAGGAAGCACAAAGTAATGTTGCTGGTTGGGACAGTGTACTCAGAGCTGACCACATCAAAAGGCCTGGGACCACCTGGAACCATTGTTGTGGTCTTGGACTCCTGGGCATAAAACACAAACACCTATAAAACAGTCACCTCGGGTTTCTTCCCTGTCTTGTGTCCAGGCAGAGGAGAAAAAAGCTCTTACAAAACCTTCAAAGAAGAAGGTGCCAGAGAGGAGGTAGATAGGACACAAGCAGTAGTTTTTGATTGCAGTCTATTTAAGGGGTCACTTCAGGCTTCTTTTGACAAAGACCAGGTGAGTAGCCTTAAAACAAAGTAGTGGAGGGGACAGGAGAAGAGCAATAGTAAGTTGATTGCAGCTCTTGCAGCAAAACTGGACATGCTCTTTTTGCCAGCAATTTCAAAACAGTTGCTCAGAATCAAACAGCCATCTCTAAAACAGCAATTCATTCATTTAATAGATTTAGAGGCTGTTTGCTATTAAACAAGACATGGTAAATCTGTTTCAGATTAGCAAAGCAAATGAGTCACAAAATTATCCTCGTTTGGTGTTAAATTTTGGCCCATACAAGCTGTATCTCAAACAGATGCTGTGTCCATACTGCTAAATATAAAATGGTCAAACCCCAGTCTCTGGCCCTGACACTAAGTGTCATGGCCTGACTCAGGCTTCATGTCTTTGGACCAGCAGACTGACCCCACACATTGTGTGGCATTTGACTCTGGCTCTCTTCTGTGCTGCAAGTCGTGTCCCTCTGGTCCTAAGATTTATCTTCATTTTCGTAATGTGTTTTTGAGTTCAGAGGCTCTGGAAGAATCTAAGGGTGGTGTTGCAACCCATAAGAGTGATGTTTTTATGGCCTGAAGCTGAAGGGATGTGTTGCATCCCCCAGGGTATGCATGGGGCTGAGCCTGATGGGACAGCCCTGGGGGGCTGTGCAGGCTGGAGCGTGGTCATGTCCATTCTGCCTGGTGACAGCTCCTGGGAAGAGAGCAGGGCCAGCGAGCAAAACAGAAACTCAGTGTGTGGACAGGCAAGGGTCTGGTTGTTGAGCTCATACTCTGTCGCCTTTTAGCCTACACATATCCAGAGGAACTGAGCAGATTCCTCTGTAGGTTTTATCATCACATGCATCCACCTGGAGTTTGACACTGAGCAGAGGACAGTCTGGGAAAATATCTCAAGGCCTCAGTGCTCCTCAACAGCTTCTCACTAATGAAGAATTGCAGCAGGTGAAGCACCACCTCCACTGGCAGCCTCTGGATAGGTGGAAAACCAGGAAATCTCAGCAGCATTTTAGCTTCTATCTGCCTGAAATTGGGTGCCAAAAGGAAGACAGTAGCCTTATTTCTCACAGCAACTGAATCTTTTGGTGTGTTAAACAGCTTCCACTTAACACAGGAGCAACTCTGAAAAGCCTTTTAAACAAAATACAGACACTACCATAAATGAAACATAACTTTGATATTTTTATTAGAAAGAAAAAGCAAAAGTAAAATGAAGGATTTCTCAAGATATCACAGAATAGGGATATTTGTAATCCAAACCATACCTGCAAGAAAGCTTTGTCAGCCTAAGGCAAAAAGGAGAGAGATTCTTTGCTGTAGGAACCATCCAGCTACTGAAATCATCAAAGATGAGTGACTGCCAGGTTGATGTCTACCATCTGCAAAACATCATGTCAGTTAGTTCCTGACACTTGTCCTTGGAAAAGGACTGCTGGTGGAGAGGCAGCTATGTGAATAAAGAGACAGTGGTGAATGTAATATATGTTGTCTCTGGTAACACTTTTGACACTATCACCCACAATATTCTTATTTTCGAGTTGAGAAAGTATGGGATGCATGAGTGTGCTTGAAAATGGTTGTGCCGCCAGGGCTAAAGACTGTCATAATCAGTGGCTTCATCCAGCTGAAGGCCAGTAACAAATGGAGTGTCACAGAGGTCCAGTATTGTTCAGTGTCTTCATCAATGGTTTGGATGATGAGACAAGTGGCGTGCACCCTGCAGCAAATTCCAGGTGATGCTCAGTGAGGGAAAGTGATTGATATACCAAGAGAAAAAGATTTAATCCAGAAGGACTTTGAGAAACATGAAAATGGTACCAACAAGAACTTCCTGAAACTCAGCAGCGAGAAGTGCCACGTTCTATGCTTGGGGTGGAATTACTCCACACATCAGCACAGGCTGGGAACTGAATGGCTGAGACTTGATGAAAAGGAATGTGGGGTCAATGCCAGAATGAGTCAGGAGGCAATACTCTGCCCTTATTACAGGTAGTGCAAATATCACATGGAGTTACACCATGAGAAGCATGCAGCAGATCCAGGGAAATTATTACCTCCTTTGCTTATCCCTGGTGGGACTAGTTTTGGGCCTACCAGCATGTCAAGAACCCTAAAAATCTCAGCAAAGAGCTGCAAAGATAGTTAGGGGGTTTAGGGCAGACAACCTTCAAGGAGAAGGTAAGGAGGCTTGTTTAGTCCTGGCAAGAAGAAACACTGAGGTGGTCTAATAACAGCCTACATCTGTGAGACAGGAAACTGGAGGGATGATGAAGCCAAACCCTTTTTGGTACTGGCATACAATATAATGGGGTAACCGCTACAAGTTGTGGCGTGGGAGGCTGAGATTAGACTGAAGCTTAAGACACTAACATAAAGCTAAGGAAACAAAAATCAGTTCTGCTCAGTGGAAGGAGTAGGTCCAAAAAAAAAAACAACAGAGGAGGGTATAGGGTAGATCATAGGAACAGTGGGATTGCCACCATAAAGCAGAGTGAACAGTGAAGGGTGCCAAGAATGCTTAAAAAGGTGAACTCTGGAGGTTTCACCTATTTGCCAAAATAATCAGTTGCTGATCTGAAATTCTACTGTGCAGCATGTCCTCTGGACACAGGATGCAGGCTTAGAATTTCAAAAACCCAAGGCAGAAACTGAAGAAGTGTAGGGTCTCTGTTACTATAATATTTCAATTAGCAGTAAAGTGGAGTTATCCCATATCCCAAAGAACCGTTTGACTTAGTGCTTTTCTACAAAAGGATCAAAGGTAAGTCTTTAAGAACAAATAGAATTTTGATAGTAAGAGAAAGAAATGATTGAGGTTTAGCTCTGGGTATGGAAAATTTCAAGATTTTGTCTATAGAAGACTAGTACATGGTATTTAATGTCATTGCTAGACTGAACAAACTAAACCCTACCAAAAAATTTCAAAACATAATTTTCATAACGAAAAATAAAAGGCAATTTTAGAAGAAAAATAGTCATTGTTGATCCATGTAGATCAACAATATCAGAAAAAAAATATTAAAATTATTGTTAAGTGGTGGCTGCACAGCCTTTTTCCAGCACCATTTGTCACTGGAAAGAGAAGAGCTCATTGGTGAATAAAACTTGATTCAGAGGCACCAGACTGAAGGATCAGGAAAGAATTCAGATGAATATGCTGAGGACAAAGATGTCACAACTGGAGACTTTCAGGGCTGTCTTGGGGGGTATCCAGTAAAGAGAGTTAGCAGAATCCTAGTTTTGTCACTTTTACAAAAAGTACAAGCCAAGCAGAGAAAGAAGGAAAAACTAATCCAGGTCTAACAGCAGCTGGAAAAAACACATCTTAGAGGGCTAGTTGTGTTTATTTTCTAGGAAGCGCAGTCCTTCTAGTTTCTATCCTAAATGGCCCCAGTAGAAGATACAGTACTCAGACACGTCATTTCTCTTCATTACACAGCACATGCATAGCTGGTAATGCCCAGCAGTGACCACAGGCCACTGTGTCAGGAGCTCCCACACTTTATGGTGAGGTACACATACACAGAACACTGCTGCTCCTTCCTCTGTCCTCAGTGCAGTGGACTGATCATCAATGATATCATATGGAAAAAGCAGCTTTTCAGGAAGTTTGTGTTGAGCCCTCTTACCTGATTGAACTCTGTAAGTGTCTGCCAGCATGACGGAGGATTCGATTTGGCTTTTTGTCACTAAGTGCTGAGACACAACATCTATGGCTGCAAGGCCAGATGTGTTTAATAGTGAGCAGCAAAGCTTTACAAACGTGGCTACTTATTATTCGTTAGTTTTGGTATTACATTGCTGGGTAGAGCTAAAGAATCCTGCTTTGATTTACTAAATTTACTAACAATTATTTTGAGAGGCAGTTTGTGTCAAAAGTGTTCATTATTGAAATGAGGACATTCCCTATCATCTTCTGCTAGGGGACTAAGGCCACAGTATAAATCTTGAATACTTCACAGTTATTGGTAATTGCAAGTATTGGAGGTATCACAAATGTTAATGTTGTGAGATGAGCAGATTCTGAGTGCACGCAGGTACACTTTGTGGAAGGCCTGAATGTTGTAATCCACCCACATGTGGGCTGTGGTACCAGGCAGCCTTGGAAAAAGGGGGAATCTAACCCTCAGTAAACAGCACTACATATCATGGAGCTTGAACACATGTGAGCCACGAGACCAGAGTTTTCATCAGGATGATTAATACCAACATCACCCTGGGAGAGTAGTATGAACATACTGAAACAAAACATTTTGAGCTTGGAGGCCCTGTGTCTGAAAAGACTGCCTGTACCACACTTTGCATCCCTTGAGCTCAGAAAGACCCTGAGCAAATTGATAAGGGATGACATGAAGAACATTTTTTACTGAATGCAAGATTTCCTGTTTAGCATGCTTTCCCTGATGGAATGTATTTATGGCTTTGTTTGTCCCACACATTGTAGGATATTTTTATCTCAGAAGAAGCTCCTTAAAAATTATCAGAATTTAAAAGAGGATAAAAATTTGTTGCAGTTTTTATGGTCAACTTTCAAACATGATATCTCAAGTTATATTTGGATAGACCTTCAAAGCATCTTGTTAGAACCTTAAATAAGTCCTGAAAAAAATTCTTAACTCAGAAAGGAAGCCTTGAGCATAACTAGTTAACACATTGTGAAAAACATAAAACTCCATCTGCAGCAGTATTTAAAACTGGGAATTACAGTAAATTAGGGAACATGCTTTAAAAAATCTTATAAAGTAGCATGGAAAAAATAAAAAAAACTTGAACTAGATTCTTTGCCTACAAACTCAGATATGCCATATCTAATTCTTCCTACTGGGTTATCATTGTCATTAGTTCCAAGACAGAAAAGCCCACAGGAGCCAAATTTAATCTTATGTTCTTCCTGTGGTATTTGATGCAGGCTGGCAGAAGGGACAGCTCTTGCCCCTCCTGCCCTGGGCAGCTGTGAAGCTGCTTTAAAGCATTTTATTCTCAACTGTGAAAGAAGTTTTTCTATGTCCTTTCTGTCTGTCACTTTTAGAAACTCAAGACAAAGGCTGAATGCAGACTTGAGCTTCCTGAGACCCATTATTAATTGGCCTTTCGTCAGGTTGGTGGTTTTAGCTTAATCCTAGTCTTGGCCATGCCAAAAGCTCCAGATGCAGACACGAAAGCCAGACCTTATCCCTTCCTTTTGAGTGTTCCCTTTTCCAGGAAGGGTCCCAAGAACTCTTGGGATACCTCAAGAGGCCCACCCAGTTCTGATCTACAACCTCTCCATAAACACAGGCAAGAGAGAGCTCATGTAATGACAAGATTGTGTGCTAAGCACTCGGGTGGTGGGGGACTGGTGGATTTTACCCCAAGTGTACAAGATTTGTAGCCTTGTCTGCTGGAAAGCAACCTTGCTGTAAAGTTAAGTTATTCAGGGCTTTTTCTAAATGAAAGAATCCACACCCTTGGCTTGGACCCTCCTTCATGAAAATTTGCAAGAGCAGCTTATCAGAATTGTTGGTCTAGGGGATGTGCAGTGGAAAATGAATCCTCACCTATATCTAGGTGGCTTCAAAGAAGTGTCTAGCTGTTGGGGACCAGCCACTGTCACTGCTGCAGATAATGTACTCCCTGCCTGGATAATTACACTGAACCACCAGAACACTAAAAGCCCAAGGGGTAAAAAGGCCCAAACAAGGTGTCTCACGATAACTGCTGGTACCAAAAGTGCCCTGGGCTCAGCAGCTGCCAGTGCCTCTTCTGAGATGTTTCTCAAAACAGAACTTTCTTCACCAAAAGGGGAAGTGTCCCTTTTTTTTCCCAGCAGCTGCAGTGTACTGAACTAGACACTTTTAGAGCCACATCATCTGTGTGCCCATTGCCAACATCCAGCAGTTATGTTATGTACTCAAGAGTTTTCCTGGCGAACTATCAAACCTCCCTGGAATAATCTAAAGGGGCCTCAGTTAGTATGTTCCCTGGTACTGCAGAAAGGCTGAGCCAGGGCACGGAGTGTGATACTGAGTCTGCAGATCTGGTAAATATTTAAGGTT
The DNA here is from genome assembly GCA_035041135.1 of Platyrinchus mystaceus. Taxonomy (NCBI): domain Eukaryota; kingdom Metazoa; phylum Chordata; class Aves; order Passeriformes; family Tyrannidae; genus Platyrinchus; species Platyrinchus mystaceus. The sequence goes on from JAWWLV010000088.1 coordinate 144,608,624, forward strand.
AAGATTAACCACTATTTAAAAACACCTCTTTCTCATAAACATTCACTTATGTTATGACACCCGAAGTTCTTCCTGTAGTTAAATAACAATAATGATTCATTGTTGTCATTGATGTGCTTTTTGTCTTTGAATACTTAAATCAGTTCCTTAATATAGAAGGTCTACTTATAAATGTGGAAAAGGAACGACATATCTATCCTAGTTTGAATGACTGACCAAGGATTTGAAGTGCTTTCAGTCAAGAGGAAATTTTGGACATTGTAGTATGTTCTGTGTTCAATCCTTTTTATTTTGCATAGGGACAGATCCCTGTTTTCCTGGTCATAAGAGGGAGGGATGTAGTAGCAGGAAGCATGAATAAAAAGGAGGGGGAGGGGGCAGAATATGGTAACTGATGTAAAAGTCAACTTCATCTTCTTCAGACTATTTCTCCTTTAAAGTATAAGCATACGGTGTAGCTGCTGGTTTTTAGAAAATTTGACTGCATTTAAGATGGTTAAGTCTAAGTCTAGGAAGCTCCACTGAGGAAGTGGGTAGCCCAGATGGCAAGGGCTTTGGGCAAGATGGGTATGTATCACTGCATAGAGTAGACGAAAAATGAGCAACTCTCAAAGCTGAACATGATTTTTCTTGTTTATTGCTCTGTGCTCAATCTACTGATGGTGCAAATATTTGGAGAAGGAAAACAGCATAAATATCACAAGAGCTTGTGGAGAAGGGATACTCAGATATCCTGAAAAAAGGGATGTGACCCTGCAATGGTCTTTCCTATAGAAAGAGGATTAGCGAAGCTCGGGCAGTTTCTTGTATTTGTAACCATTTAGACAGCTCAAGACTTAGGAAAAAAAAGTACCTAAAGCTCCGCAGTGCTGTATAAAAAGGGATTAAAAAAAGATAGTAGATGGAAACACTACTGGAAGTACTGACTTACTGTAAACATTTGAAAAAACAGTCTACTAGCCTTAAGGCTTTGAGTAAGAATCAAGGCTTTAGTCTATTGACAGGAAACCAGAGTTGGAAAGAAATTCACAGCATTTTCCAAACATTAATTTTTTTCCCCCTAGAGTGAGAAGGGTGCCAAGCAGCTTCTACTGGAAAGAACAGAACTTTTATTTTCATATCAAGTCAGAGAAAAGTAGAGTTGAAGAGGACTAGAAATGAGAATGCATGCCTCTTTGAACGTATTTTAAAATCCTCCAGAAACAGAGTGTGAGGTTTCTCTAGTTTGTTCTGAGATATATTACTTTAAGAAATAATTTTTTTGGTTTTTTTTTTCTTCCTGTTAGTTCTTTCTTATCATAGGCTGAGGGCACTTGGAGAACAAGTTTTTTCTTCTAATATGTAACACTCTTGATAATGTTTCCAAGCACAGGAAGGCCAGCAGTTTTCAGGCTTTCCTTCTCTATGTGTTTCTGTGGTGTTTCTATTGGTTTTCCCCTTTTAGCATTGAAGAACACAACAAACTTTATTTTTAAAACATTTCCTCATAAATTTTGTTGCCTAAAGGGCTTGCCAGGATCATAGTTCTTCACTCAAGTGTCTCTGTTTTCCTTATATCTTTTCTAATGTGCACTATTCAAAGCTGGCACTGAAATCTGGAAGTCAGAAATGCTGAAGGGTCCTCTGGATTTGTTACCCAAAGGGGGCTAAATGAAGGTTAAAGTTTACCTCCTATCTTTGACTTACGGTAGTCCTGCTAATATGTCCCAGGGTGACATTTTCTTGGTTTCCCATGTATCATACTTTTTCATGTTCAGTTCACAGAGCCTATTCTGTGCTATTGTTGCCTTGAGAGCTTCTCTTCTTTTTCTAGTTGGTCTGTGATTTCTCATTTCTATGTTTTTAATAAAGTGATTAATTTAGGCCATTTCTTCTTCTTAATGAGATCAATTTGAGTGTTGAACCTGCCTGCAGACATTGGTGCCAGTTGCTCGTATAAATTGGATTTCCATTTTACAGTGATATCCCAAATCACAGACTCAGAGAGGCTATTTGATGTGCCATCTCTGTTGGGTAGAAATTGTTGCACCCTGCTCTGAGTCATACCACTGAATTTTGTTGTTACTTTATAGTATTGTGTTGTAGACCATATATCCCAAGGTTTTATTACAAATGCAATTAATTACGTCAGATGTTTCCCTGTCATCAGCTGGGTGAGTCTGGTGGACTGACCTTGACTGGCAACCAGGTGCCCCTTAAGCTGCTCTTTCACTCTTCCTTCTTACGAGGATCAAGGAAGAAAATGAGATGAAAAGCTTGTGGGCTGGGAGAAGAATAGGGAGACCACACACAAATTACCACCGTGGGTAAAACAGACCTTACTTGGGGAAGATTAATTTAATTTATTGCCAATTAACAACAGTGAGAAATAAAAGAAAACCCCAAAACACTTTCCCTCTGTCCTCCTTTCTTCCCATGCTCAGCTTCACTGCTGACTCATCCCCCTCCAGAAGCTAAAGGGAGTGGGAAATGGGAGTTGTGGTCAGTTCATCACACATTCCTCCTCGTGCTCTTCCCCAGCTCCAGTGTGGAGTCCCAGTCACAGGGCACGATCCTTTGGGAACTATTCCAGCATGTTTCCTTTCCACAGCCTGCAGTCCATCAGGATCAGACTGCTCCAGCATGGGCTCTTCACGGGCTGCAGCTTCCTTCAGGACACATTCCCCTACTCCAGTGTGGGGTCCTCCAAGGACTGCAGATGTATCTCTGCTCCCCCATGGTCTTCCATGGTCTGCAGAGGCACAGCTGCCTCACCATGGTCTGCAAGACTAGGCTGTTGGGGAATCTCTGCTCAGGCACCTGGAGCACCTCCTGTCCCTCTTTTTTCACCAGCCTGATTTTCTGCAGGACTATTTCTCTCACATATTCTCTCTCCTCTGGCTGATGTTCCACAGAAGTTTTTCTCCCTCTTCTTAAATGCATTATCCCAGAGGTGCTACCACAGTTGCTGATGAGCTCAGCCTTGGCCGGTGGTGTGTCCGTCCTGGAGCTGGCTGGCATTGGCTCTGTTGGACATGGGGGAAGATTCTGGCACCTTCTCACACAAGCCACCCCTGCAGCCTCCCTGCTACCAAAACCTGACCGTGTGAACCCTGCACAGTGACTTACCACGTCAGAGAAGAAACTAAATTCCATTAACATGCTTTACTCTTGACAAAACCGTGCTGGCTGTTTCCTAGCACCGTATTAGCTTCCAAGTGCTCACAGGCCATTTCATAATTTGTTCCAATAGCTTTTCACAAGCTGAAATTCCTTGGATTTGTTCCTCTTCTCTTCTTCCAGCTCCTTAAATTCAGATAGGACACTCACCCCCACTAGTCTTCAGGGCTCACCTCACTCCAGTCAGCTTTTAAAAGTTCCCTCTTTTAAGGATTTTTCTAGCAAAAGCAAGTAAAAAACAACGCTTGGTGACACGCTGGTTCCAGTTGCACACCTCTCATTCTCTCTAAGGTTTTTATTTGGCTGGTGTTTATGAGTTGTCTCTTTCTCTCATTTTGACAATGCCTATTCCACATCGGAATTCTGCAAAAGGGGCCAGAGTTTTTGGCACGCTCTTGATTGACTTTTGATAATACAGCTCCTGCTGTAACAATCTGCCATTTGTCATAACCATGCAGTGAGCAACAAAAGGTCTCTGTTGAATGTTTAATGCCAGGCACAGTCTCAGCAATCAGGGCTGGTAGACTGAGGAGTCTATGAAGTATAGGAGCTAGGAAGAAGCCAGAGAAAAAAAACCTCAAGAGGCAAAGTATGGAGTTTGCTGTCTGGGTTCTATATAAATATAGCTGAATGTTTTATTATCTTTAAAAGTGGAGGATTTTCCTTTAGTAATAGAAATCAGAAATCTAATGAGTGTGAATATTCCACTTAGTAAAATAAAAATTGCAAAATCACAAATATCTTCTGTCTTACTCTCCATAAATATGCTTGATTCAAAAAAATTCATCCATACCCTAGAATAGCTCCATTTAAAAATAATCAATTATAACAAACCTATTGATCAAAATTAACTTTTGTTAATTGGCAGCAACATTCATAACAATAGTGACATTTTTTCCTACAGCACTTCTGCTTTGCAGAGCAAAATAAAATTCCACTGGAGCCTAGAGTCATCTGATATCCTTATTCATGTGTGTTGGCCTTAGAAAAGTTTCATAAAGACCATATAATGAAACTTCATTTCATTCAGACACGTTTTTTGGTTGGTTGTGATATTTACTTGGGAGGGGTGGGGGCATTTTGAACATATTGGTGTCTCAATCTGAAAAATCATCATCATAGGCTCTCCAAAGATATCATAAAAATGTGGCAAAGTGTTCAGGGTGTTTTGAGTTGATCTGAAGGAGCACTTTAAGGCTGCAACATGCCTAATAAGTGTGGTACAGATAACTTGCAAGTAACAGAAAATAAAATCCTCTAATCAAAGCTCATGTGAAGACAAAAGTCTTCATATTTAAATTTTTAAAACCAGATTGACAGTGAGGTGTGGAAGCCCCTGGCATAAAATCTTATTTCAGGGGAATTAACAATGTAAATATTGCCCAGTACATAACAGCAGTTTGTGTTTGAATCACTAAATTGTGCAACCAAGGAAAGATTTAGTAACTGATGGCAACCTATACTGTCTAAGAAAAAGCAGAATCCCCTTTAGGATGGTATCATTCCTCAACCAATCTTATTTAAATTAATTATCTCCCCAAAGGAATAAGATTTGGGTGACCTTTTCAGGACATCATAATAAAGTCTGCTTTGTTTATTGAGTGCTTTTGAAAAAGCTTGGACCAAAATGCAGTTTTGCTCTAATAAAATGTATCTGGACCAGTTTCATTCCCCTCCCACTCGCTGAAGCCCACAGGACTAAATGGGTGTAACAAAAAGAATTTGGCCATTGACCTGCAATTCCAGTGACTCATACTGTATCACATAAATCTGTCTCCCATTTAGAGGCTGTAACAGAGGGCTGCTGCTTATGCTGAGTTTCCCTGCTACCACACAGAATGTGGGAGACTTCAGGGGAAGGGACCTTTCCCATCAATTCACAGAATCACAGATAATGGTGGAAGCTGAAAGGGATTTCTGGAGGTCACCTGGTCCAATCCCCCTTCTCAGGCAGGACCACCTAGAGCTGGTTGCCCAGGATCATGTCCAGATGGCTTTTTGTTATCTCTAAGGAGAGAGACTCCACCACTTCCTGGGGCAACCTGTGCCAATGTTCAGTCACTCTCACAGTGAGAAAGTGTTTCCTGATGTTCACTTGAATTTTCCTGTCTTTCAGTTTGTGCCCATTGCCTCTGATTCTGTCAGATTCAGTGAAGAGCTGAGGGGAGGAGAACTGAGAAGAAGACTTGGAGACTAGAAAGGCTGTGTTGTATTGCCAGCTGACTTCTCCCCCAAACCCAATACTCAGATTTTATACTTCTAGACTTTTCCCTAAGACAGAGTCCTTGATTGTGGGGCTGGAAAGGCCGGGGGAGTTTTGGTCAGAGGGTCTCTAGACCCATCAAGCTGGCTCGGTATGGAGATTGCTGGCTGTTCAGATCCCCATCTTTGCAGGTGCTCTCCACAGTGCAGACACTTACAGAAAAATCTCCACCTGGGCACTTGTGCCAGAATCTCATCTGTGAGCCTGCTCTTACCACACAAGCCTGACTTTGTGCTCCAGCAGACAAGCTATTCTGCTATAGGCAGGAAGGAAGGGGGGGATGTCTGAGGTGAAATGGATTCCTGTGTTTTTCCCCCTGCATTTTTGTACCATTCTCTTCTCCATGTTTGCTTTTAGTTCCTCTCACCTGGGCTCATCATAGTCCTCCATTCACAGGAGCGGAGAATACTGTATGGCACCATGCATTTTATTTTAGGCTATGAGGGTTGCATTACAGATGAGGATTGCCTAATCCAACACATCAGCCAGCCAAACTGGCCAAGCATGTTACTGAGGGACTTTCTTATTTTGCTCAACCAAGGAGCTAAATGCTTTCTCTGCCTGGAAAAATTATCAAGAAATATTGTTTTGGAGAAAATGTTTTGGAAGCATCATCCCAAGTGGGGATTAGACTTGATTTAACCAGGGTAATCTGGAATTGGAAAGCTGCACAGACATCCGAGAGAGCCTGGTGACATGTGGAAGTGTAAAGGTGAGACTGACTCATAGAAGTGCACTCGGGGCTGTTTTACAACAGCAATTCACAGCATATCTGATCCAAAACAAAGCAGGGCTTGCTTGCCCGCAGGGATCACCGTGTACATACAGAGGAAACAAAGGGCTTACATCTTTCAACACAAAATATTTCAGTATAAATAGCTCACAGAAACGCAGCTAATCTCTAAGGCCTTCTGTCAACCAGCTGCAGAAGAGGAAGGAAAGGAAAAGCTTTTAGTGAAGGGCATCTTACCCATGCAGGGTGGGCTTTTTTGTAGCCTAAAAGCCCCATCGGTTTTTGCTTGATGGTTGGTTTTTGGTTCTAAAAAACATGAAGGGTGATTAATCAGGAGAGGCATTTTCAAAAACCAGGGACTATGTCTTCTCTGTCCCTGAGAGAGAGGACTGTACAATGGGCTCTGGACAGTTGGATCTCCCACCTGTGCTCCAGTATTAGATCTGCCGTACCAAAAAAAATAATCCAGGGAAGAAACTGAGGCAACTCAAACTCAAAATGCTCACACTCCAAAACCATACCTTTTCTCCCTAGATCTGTTAAAGACCAACCCAACCAGCTCTGCCCAAGACAAAAGCCTGGCATTTTGTGGGTGACACCTCCCCTAAGAAACCTTTCCCACTGGCAGTAGGGTGAGACCAAACCAGATGCCTTATGTTGCCTATATCATCATTCCTGTTTTGAACCCCCAGGCTCTTGTGCTTTCCTGTAGGAGTGAACCCTCAGGTTTGTATTACAAAATCACCATCTTGGTCAGAATCCTGGAAAGCATCTAAGCACAAATTTGGGAGTTTTAACCTCAAAAAGGTCTTGCTTATGTGCTAGGTTAACAAGGTCTACAGATTTGACGTTAGCTCCTCAGGTTAGTCAAACCAGGTGACTGCAAAACCTCAGAGGAACAAAAGTCTGATTTTCAAATGTTTGTGGAAAAAATTAATGAAAATCAAGGGCAGATTTCCACAGGCACGGGGGATAAGACAGAACACACTAGGTTTGGGGGTTTTTTTTTGCCTATTTGCTGGACACATGTACAGACCACATGGTTTTTTCAGCTTTGCTTCAAGATCCTTGTAACCTTGTTAGCCTGGGAACAAAGAGCAGCTGACAGAAGGTTTAAAAACATCCTTTCCCATAGATACTTTGGCTGGTGGTGTAGCTACTGAGTAGGCAAGCAGTGCCATGGCACTGTGGCCCAGAGGCCTCAGTGTTTGTTGTTGTAGAGTCAAGGTGGGGGACACCTGTAGCAATCAGGTGGATCGGTGGTCTCAGCACTTTCCTTCTACCAGGACTGTCACTGTTACGTGCAACACAAGAGAGCCAACCCCATTCTTCAGTTTGGCAGCAAATGACATCACAATGACAGCGTGACTGATGTGGTGATGTTTGCAAGCAAACCAAATTGCTCAGGAGAGTTATGAAATTGTGAAAAACGGTTTCTGCCAGCTTAGTTTGTCTCTTTTTGATAAGCACAGACCCTGAGGTGGTGGGCAGAGATGCCTATATGTAAGGAAAGGCCAGGAATAGCTCACTGGTCTGTTTAATATTTCAGCTGCACAAGGACTAAAACTGTTCTAAGCACAGCAGAAATATTGTGGAAAGTAAATGACTAATCTGTCACTGAGATATGCTCTACTTTTACTTGAATCCTCACCAAAAACATGGTGCTCCATGGTGGGGCTCCATGTTCAGCGCTTACGTTGAGCACAAGGCAGCAGAAGCACATTTCACGTGCAGTGATAGGTGACCCTGCAACAAAACAAACTGTTCTCAGGGGATTTGTGGCCAGACATTGCCCAGCCCTCAGGAATGCCAAGGCCCAGGCTTTACATACACAGTCCTCACAATGAAATCCAGAGACAAGATTCCCTAAACAGTGCATAAACATGTTCTAAACATGAAGAACAAGCACTGCCTACCTGATGGGAACAGGAACTTCATGGGTTTACTGCACTGCTGTCCTACTCTGGATTTATATGCCTGAAGTGGCAGAGAAATGGAGTTATTGCCGTCTGCTGGGGATGAAGCCCCTTCTCCTGAGAGCAGATGACTGCTGTGTAGGGACTGTCCTTCTGGACCCAGGCACCTTCTGCTCTTGGCTATACCATGACCCATACTCCAGAGGAGTACTGGAGAAGTGTCCCATTCAGAATTGTCCATCACTTATTTAAGATACTTTATAGGCAGGTAGAGGATGTGCTATACAAAAGATGTTCCTGTATAAAAGATGCCTGCTGTTACTCATGATATAGCAGTGCTGCTGGGGTGAGCAAGAATTGTGCAAAAGAGCTGTGAAATTGTTGAAGGGAGATTCTTCCTGCATATCCCGTCTTTCTTTCCACTGTGGCCCAAACTGAAACTGGAGTGTCCTTCTACCTACCTAATCTCTAGATTGCAGGAATCAGTCTCCCCTTGCTGTGGCAATTATCAAGGCTCACAGTTCACAGCTTGGTGCACTAGACTCTAGGGAGCTACTGTGGCTGTGAAGTGAGGGAATAAAAGGTTTCTAGGCTTCAGCTGGTGGGTTTAAAACTTTTTGAGATCTTATTGCTGGATTCTGTTGTCCCTACCATCCTTACCCTGCTATCCTGGCTGTCACTGACTGACAACCACCCTACAGGCAGAGCAATATATAGCAACACTCTTCAGTCAGCTGCTGGTGGAAATCAGCTCAGACCAACAAGCTGAACAATGAAAGTAATTCAGTTGATTTTCCCTGAGGAAAAGAAACAACAGTCCCACAAGTGGCTCATCCAGTAGACTGACAGTGACAAACATTTAGAGGGGATAACTACTGATACAAGTGCATCCCAGAAGCACATCTGGGATGGACATTTCTGCTTGGACAACCTGTCCTCTGCCTAACAGGAAGAGTTTCCAGGAGAAGCAAAGCCTCGTAGTGATCCTTTCCTGCCTATGCATTCCTTACTCAAACACACTTCAGAAAGAGATCTATTTCAGTTGAGATCTATTCTACAAATTATATGTCCAGGGCAAGACTCTCTTTCAGAGGGCTTTGCTCTGCATGTTGGTTTGAATTATCTCCGAACTGCTCTCATGCCATTAAGTTAATTTAGGAAACTGATCCCTAAACATTCCAGCTCCTGGTCAGTTGACAGAGCATTTCTTTCAGTTCCAATTTAAACATGCACATATGTTCTTCTCCTTGGAGTCTGCACAAAGCCCTGCATTGTGGGCTGTACAGGATACTAAACCTAGCACAGTTGGCTTAAACTTGCCTTTTTCAATGATTTGCCCGGCCTCTTTAGAGCAAAACAAAGTCTTTTGTATTCTCGTGGCCAAAATGATTCAAGGGAAACGACAAGGATAAAGAGCCATCAGCTTCTCTCCTATTGCAATTTAGAGTCTGTTTCCCAGGCCAGTGTGAATACAAGGGACAATCACATGGAGCTCTCCTGTGTAATTTGCTTTTAGAACATTCCAGAAGGGAACATCTCAGAGCAGAGGTGAATGTTCACACCACTTCTTCAGCCAGTCTCCAGAGCTGGAAGCAGTGTAGGTTTCCTTTCCCTTCCTATGATAAAGGATTCCTGTAACATCAACATTGTGTCTAGGTTTACCCTCTGAACCTCCAACATCTTTGTGATTTTCATAATGACTTCTAGCAATGAGCAAGGTTACCATAACATAATTAGAAAAGTACGTTTTGAAATCAAGATTTGATTGATCACATGATGTGATGTGATTTCTCTGGAAATTAAACAACAGAGGTTTGGCAGGGACAGGGCAGGACAGGAGGAGAAAAAATGCATCTAAAATAAGGCATAGGGAAGAGAAGATCAGAGAGGTGGAGTTGACTTAGGACTGTGCCAAACACAGACACAAACAAATGCCTGCAGTTTCAATGTTTTGCTTCTTGAACAAGCCCGACCACAGAACTAGTTCAGTGACTTGCGAAAGAGCAAGTGATTGCAGAGGCCGTGAAGAACCCTATGCTGATAGGGGTATACTGTGTTGATACTACAGTGGTATCAACAGCAACACTCACCCTGTCTTGGGGAAACCCAAGAGCAGAAGTGGCAGCCTGTGAAGGTCGAACATGAACATGCAAGGAAAGCTCTTATCACAACATTGGGTAAGAAAGTACGTGAAGTTTCAGCTGTGCCTGTTCGGTTGCCTGGCACCTTGTGTTGAAACCAGTCCTTCCAACCTGCCCTGGATCCCAACCAAAACAAAAGGTTTTGGAAACTTCCCTCTTTGCACTGGGGACTTTCAGTATAGAAAACCTCTAGCAAAGAGACTCCTGCTCCTCTGTGGCATGGGAGGACGTGCTCCACTGATCATGGTTGTCCATACAGGAGGTACATGAAAGGCAACAGCAGGTCAGTGGGTGAAAACAAAGATACAGTATGTGACACAAAAACTTGTCAAAGGGGTTAAGTTGCCTTTATTTGTGTCCTGGCAAGTTGTCAATTTACAAAATGTTAAGTAAATTCTGTCCCTATTCTTTGTGTGTGTATGCATGTAACTGTGGTGTTGCATAATGAAATATGAGGGAACTAACCCATCCCTTTGCTAAGGACATATTATATGAAGGTTAGAGTAAGACAGACCCTAAGAATTTAATTTTTTCTAGACATATGAAGCTAGGTTTTGTGACAGTTCATCTACTTAAAAAAAAAAAAAAATGACAATTTTGATGCAGAAAGGCAGCAGTAAGTGCCTCAGACACAGATGAGCAGCAGCAGCAGGACCTCCTTAGCACTGGCTTACTGCTCACTGCTTTGCAGAGCTGCCTCAGTGCTGCTGTTGTTACAGCTGCACAAGGCTCTCCTGACTCCCCTGGGCAGCTTTGGCAGGACTCAGCCCCTCTCTCATGGAGCTGGGGTGTGCTGGGATGCAGCACCAGGCATTTGGGAGAAGGGTGGCAATCCAGAGCAGACCCTGCAGAAAGCCAAACTGCAGTGATGGTCTGAGCTAAAGCTTTCCACTTCAGCAGCAGTCAGCTTTTGTGCCGAACTCCTGGAAGTGTCCTGGAGGCAAAAGTTCTCCAGCCTTCAATGACTGCTGATGAATAGCTGATAAATTTTGGACAAGTTCCCTTTGTCTGCAGAAGGTGGCATTAGGTGGTCCAGGTCGTTAATGAGGCTGGAAAATCCATAGTTTACTGGCAAATCTGAATCACTAATTGTCTTCATTGCAAAGTCCTGTGCAAGGTCATATAGTTGAATACAAATTATAGTTGTTTGCTTGACTGTTTTTTAATCCATTCTATATTTGGCCTATAAACAGATATATTGTGATTGAAAGCCTAATGTCCCCCATTTATCTATTAAAGTCATATTCCATAACTAGAAGAAAAAAAGTCATTGTAGTGCAATGACTAAAATACTCCTTTAAAAACATTTTACCATGCCTGAACATTTCTCAGAATTATTCACCAATTGTACAGCTAGATAACTTTGGGCACAGGACTGTAAAGGAACTAGTCCATTCTGAACAAGTACATATCGTAACTGGAAACACTTCAACCTTATAAATAGACTCTTGAAACTATAGACTTATAGTTTACCCTAATTAGCCAGTGACAGACCTTCTAGCCCTTTGGCTAAATTACTTTTTGTGTCTGAGCTTTCATTTGGTTCGTGCTGGGTGCAGTGTAGACATTCATTTTCAGTGAATCAGTGACAGAACCATAAGTCATCCAGGACGGCTGACTCACAGTCCCATGATTTTTAACAACACACATAGTGGATGGTTTTAAATACATAGCAGTACCATTTCACTGACATCAACATTTTGGAAAAAAAGGCAGATCAATTCCTCAGAGATAATCCCCACATTAATTAGTGCAACACGGAGTCAAGTCTCATTCACCAGACAGTAACACCGCCTAGTTACCTGAATCACTTTGACTGGCAGGTCAGCTATAAAAATCTTTAAATCAAATTAAACAATTTCTCTCTAGGCTCTTTCCTTTAAATAGCTTTAAAACACAAGGTACAATTCCTTCTAGACAATCCTGGGAGAAAGTAAACATGCTGTAAATTATTAGCTAACTCGACCTCCGCTTTCAGTGGAACAATGTCTTTTATATGAAAGTTGGAAAACGCCAATGAAAACTGATGTGTGACTGCAATTAACATTGCTGATTACTGTCGCTACTTTGCCACCCACATTCTTTAAGAGGCCACTAGAAAAATGATCTCTTTTCAAAGCTCATTTAGCAATGCTATCACATGAGGTGCAGAGGTCATGGTTTTCACAGTGGCACAGCACACTGATCTTCCATGCTCTGCAGTATTTTGTGCACAGGCCTGTTTTTTTCCACTTGAAAAACAACACACCAGATTTAGTTAGTTGATTTACTCCATGTGAGAGGACATTCACCCCCTTTGCCACTGCTGTTGTTCACAGCACGTTCACAGCATGAAATACTGCCTGCAGTTGCCAAGGATGAAACCCAGGTGAAGGAGCTCAGCTAGGCAAAGAAGCCCCGGTAAAGGAGGAAGGCAGGTTTGGTGGCAACTTGAAAACAATGCTAACATAACAAGGTACTGGTGTCCTATAAGAGGAGTTTCTCAGAAGGGCCATAGAGCAGTGGCTTGTGTCAGCAATAGTGTGGCCAGCAGGACCAGGGCAGTGATTGGCCCCTGTACTTGGCACCAGTGAGGCCACACCTCAACTCCTGTGTTCAGTTTTTGGCCCCTCACTACAAGAAAGACACTGAGGTTCTGGAGTGTGTCCAAGGAAAGGCAACATAGCTGGGGAAGGGTCTGGAGAATAAATCCTATGAGGAGTTGTTGAGGGAGTGGGGCATGTTAAGTCTGGAGAAGAGAAGGCTCAGGTAGACCTTCTCCCTCTCTACAGCTCTCTGGAAGGAGGTTGTGCTGAGGTGGGGGTTGATCTCTTTTCCCAAGTAGCCAGTGATAGAAAAAGAGGAAACGGCCTTAAGTTGCACTAGAGGACGTTTAGATAGAATATTTCTTCATGGAAGCAGTTGTAAAACCCTGTAACAGGCTGCCCACAAAAAGGATTGACTCACCATCCCCAGAGGTATGTAAAAGACATGTAGATGTGGCTCTTGAAGACAGGGTTTAATGGTGAACATAGCGGTGCTGGGTTAATGGTTGGACTTGACGATCTTGCAGGTCTTTTCCAACCTTAATGATTCTATGATTCAATGATTGTGGGACTCAGGTGTTAGGAGAGAAAGGATGGGACAGGGAGAAAAAGAAGACATGCATGAGCTAAGCAAGAGTGGAAATATGGGAAAGACTTTGGCAATGTCAGTGAACTTAACTGGAGCAACAGCTTGGAGCACATGGATGGGAGGATGGTGAAAAAGAAGGAAATCTTTGGACTTTGTCCACTGGCATTGTATGAGGATGTGTATCGTTTGTCTCTGTACTTGGGAGTTCACCACTGGATATATTTTACCTGGGTAGGAATCTGGGCAGCTGACATGGTGGGCAACACAGGGACATGTTTTCTGTTCTGGCAGAGAGGGGGTTGATATTTGGACTTTGAAAGAGCTGAGAGAAAGTGGGTTGATATTTGGACTTTGGAAGGGCTGACAGAAGGTGGACTCATGGACAGTGATTTCAGTATGGGTGTAGATGTGGCACACAAATAATACTTAGACCAAATAAATGCTCAAAATATTTACACAGCAATGACGCTGTTATATCAGCAAAGAGACAAAATAATATGATCTGGTGGGCACATGGAGTTTGTTCAGTGTTTGTGTATAGGACAGACACAAAAAAATTAGACATGAAATCAGGAGTTTGTAAGATACAGACTATTTGTTCCCTTAAAGAGCTACTTCAGGGTGGCTGTGGATACAAGAAACCTCAATCCACATGGAGGCCTCACAAGAACTTGCCCATCACACTGTCCATAGGACTGTCAGCAGAGCCTGTGCCTCAGCCAAGTTAACAGCATTGAGGCTGCCTGAAGCCATGGTAAGCCTTCTAAAATGATAGAATAGCTTAGGTTAGAAAAGACCTACAAGATCATCAAGTCCAACCATTAACCCAGCATCACCATGTTCACCACCAAACCATGTCCCCAGGTGCCACAACTACCTGTCTTTTATATCCCCCCAGGGATGGTGACTCCACCACTCCCCTGGGCAGCCTGTTCCAATGCTTGACAAGTGTTTTGATGAAGAAATTTTGCTCAATATCTAATCTAAACCTTACTTGGCACAACTTGAGACCACTTCTGGTTGTCTTATAGCTTGTTACCTGGGAGAAAAGACTGACCCCCAAGTGGCTACAACCTCCCTTCAGGTAGTTGTAGAAAGTGATAAGGTGCCCCATGAGTTTCCTTCTCTCCAGGTTAAATAACTGCATGAGTTGGATGAGTTTAAGGACTTCAGTAAACATGGCTTTAAATCTAATTCCCTCTAACTCTTTGTGGTAGTTTGGTCTGGGCCTTCCTTGGTGACCAGTTTGTAGCCAAGGAAGTGCCCAGATCTACCCAATATTCCC
>JAWWLV010000088.1:144639065-144650221 GCA_035041135.1 Platyrinchus mystaceus
GAAAGAAAGAAAGAAAGAAAGAAAGAAAGAAAGAAAGAAAGAAAGAAAGAAAGAAAGAAAGAAAGAAAAGGAAAGAAAAGGAAAGAAATTCAAGTAACTGGATATTAAACTGAACATTGGTAACACTGGAACAGAACTGGAGAGTCCTGACATACTGAACCAGATTCCCAAAAGGAATCACACAGACTATGGAAGATAAAGCAGCTGATAGCGGATCAAAGACTATCAAACCAGTGAATCACAATGTCAAGCTCTCTGTGGTTTAATGTTAATTAATTATTGTATGTACACTGTTAGTGATTAAACTTAATTGAAGCAGTTGTACAAGGGAATATCCTGTAGACTACTAATGAAATACTCTCTGGACAGGGGTAAACTCTTCCGAAGAAAACAGGGACAAAGACTGGATCATACTAATCACTGGGCTTCTGATTAAAGAGCAAAGGCAGCTTGGAAATTATTAATTTTAGCAGTGTTTGATCAGCTTTTTAGGCTGGCATCAAGTCAAAGCAAGCCAAAGGAGAGAGAAACTTCACGGTGATGATTCACGCCGCTTCTTCTTTTTTGCCTTTTTTTTTTAAAAAAAGTAAAACAGAACAAAGAAGTGAGGTGTCAGGAAGAGCAAAACAGCAGAGCAAGAAGTGGAACAAACATCAGGAAAAGGGCAGAGCCAAACTGTAAGAAGCTGTAATGTTCAAAAGATGTCACAGGTTGCAAAGTAAGAGGATGAGCCATGGACACGGGGCAGGCAAGGCTCAATGCAACTGATGTCTGGCTGCCTGATGTACAGCCAAACATGGAGAGCATGAAGTGCCCGAAGTTCTAGGTCTCTTCAGATGCAACAAAATGATTTTGAAGTTTCTCTTGGCTCTTGGACGTTTTTTTTCCTTAATGTTTATAACCAATAAAAAGTAAGGAGATTTGATCTTTAAAAAATTACAGTAGCCACCCCAAGTTGTAGCTGCACAATCCTGAAGGCAGGCTTTTACTGTAGATTACTATGAAGCCTCCCTTTAAAACAGTATCAAGAGTAAACTGATGTGGCAGCCTTCTGGTCAGGCAAATCTATTTAATACATAACAGCTATAAATCGACACAGCAAAATTTCACATAAGAATTTAGCCCTTCCCAGGGCAGAGACAAGGAGGGAGTTGTAATGTTGACAACTGACACCGTGTCAGATGTTTTTACCACTTACTGCTGAGACAGCTCAGTTGCAGTGCAGAGCTGGGAGAAGCCAGAGTAGCTAGGCATTGTTTGTTTGTTGTTTTTTGTTGTTTGTGTTTTTTTTTTTTTTTTTACCTCAGTGTATGTAATTTAAATGTGGAATTCTTCTCTACTAAAAGGCACATCAGTCATTTCCAGGCAATGCAGAAACATCTATGCAAGATTATCCATTCCATCCCCAAAGGAGTGTCTAAGAGGGGTTGGATTGTCCTCCCATGTGTTTATTTTCTCTACTAATTACAGAGGGAGAGTACAAGATCAGTTTGCATTAGATATCAATCATTTAGGTGGGCAAAATTAGATAACCTCATCCTTGAAAGTTCTTTTATAAACAGCAGGGAGAGATCATCTGAACCCCTTTTATGACAGCAGGTATCATAGTGAAACCTCACATGTAGCTTACTAGAGGTTTGTGGAAAGCCTTTGCCTGCTCTGGCTTAAAAGGTCCAAGCATCTCACGTGGTGAGAGCAGAGTGAAGCCCACCAGGTCCTGCTCTGCATGTCCACAGGGAAGAACCACTCTGTGCCAGCCAAAGGGTGCTGTCCTCCAGCATTTCTGTCACAGCGGGGAAACCATGGGCTGTGTCTGGGACTGCTAGGCATGACCTCAGAGCACATTAAAAGTCAGGATTCAATCAGCTGTAGGTTCCAAGTATCTTGTAAAGCAACGAAGCATTACTTTAATAAAATATGAAAAATGAAGAAACCCCCCAGTGATTACAGTGATGTTTGTTTGTGCCTGTATTGCTATTGCCAAGAAAAGACAGAATCTGACTGAATGAGGCTGCCAGAAGTTGGACTGTTTTGTCTTTGTGCACTGGGGAAGTGTGTGGATTTTTTTGTGTCCTTCATAAAGCTTGACTTCACTCTCAAAAAAAATCCCAAGCCTATTTCATTTGCTCTTGTAACTGCAGTACTGCCCACCACTCAGGAAAAGGTAGGTAAGTTCTGTGTATTGGCCATAAAAAAAATATAAGTAAAGAGAAAAAATAATACATTTTTACTTGGACAAAATCAGACTAAGACATCCCTGTATCTTATCTGAAGTTGTAAAGAAGAACTTCCTTAACTCTTCAAACAAGATGAACAAATTTGAACAAGAAAGAACAGCAGTTTGGTAATTTGTGATGTGCAATTTGTGATGTGTAATGTTTTAGGAAGGGTCTCCAAACAATTAATTAATTAAATAACAATTGTTATAAAAAAAATTGACAATATAATTAGTTTCTTAAGTACAATTTGTTTTAATATCTGTTTCATTTACAGTATGTTAAACACTGGACTCTAATCCACTGGCAAAAAAAAAAAAAAAAAGTCAAAAAAAACCCTCAGTAAAATTCAAGCAGGGTAAGAATCCAAAGGGCCATATTAAAATTAAAGGTGGCCATGAACTGAAATCTTGGATCTATATGTAGTGAACTATAAATATTTTTACTATTTCCATAGAGAAACATCAGAGAAAATATTCTAAAATTTTAATTCCTTGGTCTAAATATGTTGGGAAAACTCTTATATGTCAGACACTTAGACTAAAGAAAATTTGTGTTTATGGTCATTAGGTAGGAAAAGACCTCTAAGATCATTCAGTCCAACCATTAATCCAGCACTGCCAAATCCACTACTAAACCATGTGCTCCCATGCCACATCTGCATGTTCTTTAGGTCTCTCCACCACTTCTCTGGGCAGCCTGTTCTAATGCTTGATTGTTGAAGAAATTCGTAATATCCAGTCTAAACCTCCCCTGGCAAAACTTCAGACCATTTCTTCTCCTACTGTCATTACTTACCTGGGAGAAGAAATAGATCCCCATCTCACTACAACCTCCTTTCAGAGAGTTGTAGAGAGTGACAAGGTGACTTTTTAAAAGGAGTGGCCATACTTTGATTTTGAGAGGGGCCTGACCTTTCCAGGATGATGGTCTTGCTGGCACAGAAAATGAAACAGGACCCTCAGGGGACAGAGTCAGTGCCCAGCATGGTTTCAAAACTGAGTGAACATGGGGAATAGGTGGCTGATTGCTTGGACAGGGCAGCTGAGTGCATGTGCAGAAGCTGATCAGTAGTCTGATTAACTGGGTGATGATTGAGGATTATTGAACATCTACAGTTGCCAAAGTCTTATTGTATATGTCTTGATCCTTTTTTGCCAAAGGGCCATGCAAAAATGTTAGGTGCAGTGTTTTGAGTGTAACCTTGAAGAAGTCCAAGCCTAAAAGGAGAGTATGACTTAGATTAAGGCTAGAATTGACTGACCAGGGCATGTAAAAACATTTCATTTGAGTGTCTGAGAGCTGCACAAAAACACAGGGAATAAACAATTTGCACAGAAGGATTAAGATGACCCTAGGCTCCAATAAATGTCTGACGAGATTAAATTTGACTTTTCTTTCCTGAGGTCAAGCTGTTCTTTGTTCCAGTAAATTTATTTAACCATATTCACCTCTTCAGAGATGTATTTTATGTACACTCTCCATGCATTGCAGCTAAAGCCCAAGTCATCCTTTAATATTGTATCATGAATGGACAACTCCTTGTTTGACCAGTGAACGACCTCTCACTCCACCCCAAAAAAGTATGAAGTATTCTTCTCTGTGGCAAGAGCATTTACTATTATTAGTGCCTCAGAAATATTGCTTTAGTTGTGTATTTATGTATGGTGCAGGCAGAAGGGTGTAGCAGGTACGTGTGCGTACTCGCGTGTGCATGCAGGAGAACTCTTAAAATTAATTGCCTTGGCTCACAAAACCTTCTGGATCTGTTTACATTCCTGAGGCAAATTCCTTAATATATCTGTAGTTAAAATGTTCCACGGCCTCTAAATCCATGCCTTTGGTATGCTACCCACCTTCCCTATGCAGAGAATCGCTGGGAACATTTAGTTCCTGCTGAGAATAAACGTGCCCCTGATATAAGCACAGCAGCAATGTGTTAATATGCTCTGCTGATGCTACTTGATCCTGAGGATAATGTATTGGATTTTCTGCATATTATCTTAATATAGCATGGGAAGGGGACGTTGTTTAGTTTGCAGTGTGGAGCAGTGGGCAGGAGGAGGAGGAGGGAAGGGAGTGGAAAGTGTTTAAATAGCTTCAGTAATGACCTCGGTGCTGATGAGGGACTCCCAATCACATCAGGATTTATGCTTAGTGTTTGAACTGAGGAAGATTTGCCCAATAATTTCAGATAATTTGTAGTGTTATGGGCTGGGCAATGCTCATTCAAAATAGCAGTATGAAGTGATTGCACTCCTACAAGAGAGAGGGACAGGGGTTCCTCCCCCAGCCCCAAGGCCATATCAGTGCCATTCCCAGTGACCTTTCAAGGCCAAGAGTATTAGCTGAAAGATAAAAGGTTTGGAAATCAGCCTTACTCATGCAGCCTGATTTTCTCCCAGCAATCTGAGAGCTGACCCTCTTCCATATGGGTCTGTGATTCAGGATAGGGCAGTCCCACGAGCGCCATGCTGTTCTGTGGCCTTAGATGACTGAAATGGGGACCACCTGCATAGCTGGTAAGTGTGCAGCACTGTAAGAAAGGTGCTTGTGTGTTCTCCTGGCTCTACTGTACGAGAAAAAAAAGAAAGGGCTGGAGAAGATGAAGCAGAAGCAGACCTACAGCTGCAAACACAGTGGCTCAAAGAAATGGGCAGAATGCTGGGCTGGAAAGGCAAACATGGATCTGCAACCCTTCTTTTCTAACTCCTCTTACTTTGGTCTGCAGAATCACCTCTGAGGAATATCTTGTTCCACCACTGCTTTGGTAGAGCACATCCTCCATTTGGCCAAACTTCTCCAGTAAAGCCAGTAGCAGCATGTTACAACTTCGCAGCAGAATATATGTATGCATCATGTTTTGTTTTCCAAAGTAAAGATCCCATCAAAAGAGTCAGTTATGCAAGAGATGTTTCAAATGGTGTAGCACGGTGCTGCTACAAATTAACTTATTAGGCTTATCAGTCTTCCTAGTGTTGGATGCTAGTATTTGGAGATGTGATGTTCACCAAGATGGTGAGTCACTGGAGTTTATGCAATAAGCTTTTTATATAATACCTTGCCTGCTTTTTTTAGTGCAAGGTAAAGAAATAAAGAAATCACTTTAGCATGACGGAAGTATATATTTGTTCTGGGGAGAAAAGGTCACATGTCTGAAGTTCCTTTTATTTTCAGTTTTTGTAAGACTAACACTTTTTTATTTGGTGTCAATTATTTTTATACTGGCAGGGCTCAGAAACTCCCACGCTGCTGAGGGCTGAAGGGTGTAAACTGCAGGGAGGGCTCTACAATATCTCTTCAACTCCTTTCTAGTTGCCCCACTCACCATTGCAAATCCACAGTCCCTTCTTCACAAGCAGGAACAGGTGCTGGGGCTTCTGCTTATGGTTACAGCCCCAAGCTACTTCCAGCAGCTCCCTGTGCCTTCTTAACTCCAGCCTGCTGCTCTTTGCCCTGTATTGTGATGAAAATGGGGACAGATTGAATGTTACCTGTTTACAGTGATCACAGCTTGGAATAACACCATGGGAAGAGTGATGGGTCAGAGAAAAAATACCACACAAGGAAAACAAGCAACCAAGCCTTCATCAATTATGTAAATCAACAGCTCTAATGGACTCTAAATGTACTCTATACATACCTAAGGGAGAAAATCTCTTTCACAAGATGTGTGTTTGTATCCACAACTCAAAATGCCAAAGGAATAAGAGTTGACTGAGGTAATTGCTGAACCTGTGAGAGATACGGTGCTAACAACAGACCTGAGCCTCCTCCTTTTGGGATTGATGTCTACTGATTTCACCTTGCACACCTCCAAAATTAGAACTACCATATTGATACCAACCAGGAGGTAAACTACTGCTCCTGCTACTGTTCTGGAGACACTATTTATTAGCAAACTTGGACTCGCTCCCTTGCATGTGTTTATTCAGAGCAGTCATGTGCTTGAGCAAAGATCAGTGGTGACTTGTGATATCTGCTGAAAATCCCCTGAAAATCAGTTATTGATTAAATTCTCATTCTCATTTGTAATATATTACTGTGCTAAGGGAGCTCTCAACGCACTCAATGGGATTTGCCAGGGGATGTGGCAAAGCTTGGTCAACGCTGTCCTGAAATTAAGTACTGCTTTACTGTACTTTGCTTTCTGCTCAGCAGGCATTTATGAGAGTTCAAAATGTAAACATGAAGTTTTGACTTCAGATAAGAATACTTATATAGAAATACGTGTTAATTACTCAGCTGTTTGCGTTCATCTGTCTTTCTGCTCCTTTGTTGCTTTGAAACACGTTTTTATCTTTCCTTTATGTTTTAATAGTGGCCGTAATAGTAACCACCCAGCTTACTACAGGGAGCACATCATTCATGGGTGTGTAACTGCAACACTGAGAGGGATGAACAAGATAGGAGAAAAATAAAGTTCACTTGATAAATCTGTCACAACTCAGCTGTTGGTGCAGCAACTTGGACCTGTCACTCCAGGACCTGAGCTGGGAAGGGATGAGGGAGGAAACAACGTCAAATGGACTGCAATCTGAGCAGAATCCAGGTTCATGTCGGTCAGTGTCCCTCTTCCATGCAAACAAATATCAGCCTGTAGTCAAAAGCCTGCACCACTTACCCAACAAAACTGCTCAGCTGCACCAGAAACTGGAGCAGCGCTGCCTCCGAGGGCCACACCATCCTGTCCAAACTGTCAGGGTCTGACCAAAGATAACCTTTCCTGAAGGACACTAGTATTTTGAAACCTCAGACAGCTACTCAGTCTGTCCACTGACCTTTACTGAGAGGCCGGTTGGGAGCAGATACACATTTATTGAGGCCTTGCACTGCATTTCTCAGAAGCTGAAATGCCCTGTAACACGATTCACCATTCTTTAAAATGCTGCCTCAGGGCTGCCTCAGTTAAGGGGAAGTATTATTTCCCCCACATAACTTGTAATCAAAACAATGAACATTATTCTACTGTGTGAATGTGAGTGGGAGAAAGCGAGTCACAAGTTTTACTTACTAGACAAATTATTTGATTGCCTCTTAAAAATATCCCTAAATGTAGGACAGCAAAGCTGCAGCCACAGCTAGCTTTCAGGTTTTGCATTCCTCCAGAAAAGGATTTATCCACTGAACTGATGGCAGATGGATGTCTTGTCACTGAGTCACAGAGAATTACTCCTTTTACCTTGTTTCCCACAAATGTACAGGATGTTTTGTATTTTCAAGTGTGCCTCTGCCATTTGATTTTTCAGGTATATTTTAGTGTTTAAAAATAAATAAATTAAAACAGAATGTGGGAAGCAGACAAACCAGCTGAAGACTTCACATACTGGAGTGCTCATCCCTAGGCAGGGGAAGTGTTCTTAGGATTTTCTATGGCTATGAATGTCAGAGTGTCATTTCAGATGTGATGTGACATCTGTGCAAATCTCTAAATGTGACTGAGATAAAGTCTGTGTGAAGAGGTTATATTTCTACCTACTTGAGTTGGGTAAACCATATCAGCTTGGAGAAGGGTTTGCAGTCCAGAAGCACCTTCTGCCTTTTCCAGCTGTGTCAACTGAACTGATGAAGGCCATCTCCCCTTACCCTCCTTGTCTCATAGTCTAGTTTTGTTGTTCCAGCATCCTTTAACACAGCTGCAAGGCTGATCTTCTCTGTTTACTGATCCCTGACCTTTCCCACTGTGCCTCACCCCATCTCCTGCCCAGAGATGTCCTGATCCACAGGGCAAGACAAGCTGTGACAGGACATCACCATGGCACCAGTGGCAGCCCTGTCTCTGCTCCTCCTCCAGCTCCTCACCTGTTCACTCTTGCTATGAGTTTTGTGCTCACAGACTGCAAAAAGCTTCTCTTCCTCTCCCATCTGACACAAGTTTCTACCCAGAGGTCCCCCAGGCTGGAAAGTCTCTGCTAAAGTCTCAGTGGTGAGACATTGGCCAAAATTCAGCAGTCCCTGGATCTCCTGAGACTCAAGTCTCTTGATCTTTGAGGGCTCCTGCCTGCCTGGGTGTTGCACAGAGCAACACCAGCTCCACCAAGAAACTCTGAATTATGAAGGCCATTTGTGACTTGGAGTCCTAATTTTTTGCATTGGAAAAGAGAACAGAACTTTCCACTTGAGCTGATGATTAAATGGGGTGTTTTTTTCTTGGCACTTCTGTCTGAAATGACAAATTCTTTAATCATCCTTTCCTAGGATACATTTTGAATTTATTTGTGTCTGTGTTTCCCCATGAAAGATGAAGATTTCTCAGAAGATTTCCAGCAGGGTGTAAACACAAGCACACATTACCTGAGGTCTGCTGCAGGTGCAGGGTATACGTAGAATTCCCACAGCATGCACACACATACACGCTCCTCCCTTCCCTGCCAGCCCCCCCAAAGGATATTTCTCCTATACACTACAGATAAATAATTAATATTAGTATATTATTCATTAACAATAATTAATATTTAATCTAATGACCCTGTTAGGATGGAACTAGATTTAAAGAAATCCTGGGCAGACTGCTTCTGGCAGGCTGGATTAGAAGTCTGGAAATGGACACATCCCACTGTAATAGGACACATGGGGAGAACTCACTGGAGAGAGGTGTTACTGTAGGTAATATGGCACCACCAGCACCTTCCTGGCTCTGTTCAAAGAGTAGGAAACCCCAGATAAGGCAAGAGAGGAAAGCACAGGGCAGTACCCTACAGATAAATGCCAGATAACACTGGAATCCTTTACATATTCAAACAGGATGGACCCCAGGATAGGTTTGATCCACCCAACAACTATTTCAGGAATGCACTTGGGATCCTGCAGGGAATGGCCCAGCCTTCAGCAGATGAGGCCCAACTTACTTTTAATGGGAAAAAATCCTGAGACAGCTCCCTGGGTGTGAGGCCAAGGAACTGTAGCCTGAAGGAAGCATTACACTGAATTGCAAAGACTTGCTCTTTGCAAATAAATCCCGTAAGGTCTGATAGAAGATTATACACCTGAAAGGAAGATTTGAAATGTCTTCTAGGAATTTACCCTTTTGCTATATATTTACAAAAATCTGGATAAGGTACTGCATTTTTGCCTCACTGCAGAGAGATAAATGCTCTTGAAGTCTTCTTGAGTTTTGACAGGGAAGGAAAAAAAAAACAAACAGGATTTCATATCACAGTATAATTTCCAGGGCACTACATGGTGTCCACAGA
Organism: Platyrinchus mystaceus; assembly: GCA_035041135.1. Lineage (NCBI taxonomy): Eukaryota > Metazoa > Chordata > Aves > Passeriformes > Tyrannidae > Platyrinchus > Platyrinchus mystaceus. The sequence goes on from JAWWLV010000088.1 coordinate 144,648,475, forward strand.
AGTGGACTGCTCTGCCACAGCTGTTCTGTCACAGCTGGGCATGGTAGGATGCTCCATGCTAGAAGGAGTGGAAGGAGCTGCCTGCCATTGTGGAGTAGAACGGAGGTGTGGGGGACTTTCAAGCCTGGATGGAAGGCAAACCCATAGAGGAGGGTGGGGAAGGAAGGTTTCTTCTTCTTCTGACACAAATTTTCAATTTCTTTAGGTGGACCTCTCAGGAGGGATGAAAATAGCATAGCTGCCAGAAAACTTGTGAGAAAGCCTGTTATAGGCTAGATTTATTTACTGGATAACATCTAGTGCAGGTAACTTGCAGCCTGCCTTACATTGAAGGTTAAACATTTCTCTGTCTGTCACTGAAATTCAATTTACAGGTATGCTAATTATCCTATCTGGGACTCTCAGTGAGACTTGGGGCCATATTTTATACCTTTTTACCTCCTAGAGACTTTTTACATTGCAGAAAATCAGGCTTCTAACAACTACCACTGGGGAAGCTTTGCATTTCTGAAGTATTTGAATAGCGCTATTCTGGCCCATTTGCTGCAGGTTTTGTTTTCACAAAAATGACATAATCATCATAAATAGCATTTTTTTTATTACGCTGTGCATGCTATGAATTCATATGGTAATTCCCTGAAGCATCTGTTCTTCCATATTCAAAGGATCCCGGTCTACTACAGATCTTTGCATCTTAATATTTCCTGAATTCTGCCATAGATTAAGAGCATATTTCTCATATGCATTCTAGTGAAATATGGAATATATTTAAGACACCTCAGATAGATGCCCTCTGAAAGATCTTCCTAACTCTGTCCTCTTGAAATGTCTTTTTGGAGGACAGAGCAGAAGGAGTGTGTAAAGTACTTTGTGAGGAGATAGGTGATATTGAATCTGCAGCTGTCTTGGAAAAATCTGGCATCAAGAAACAGTGCTGGCAATGCTGACACAGACTGATGCTCTCCAGAACCTGGTTAAGTATTTTCCTCTACAGAAAACCTTTTTCAGGCATAATTTACACTGGAACTCCTTTCATATTTAAAAGAAATCATGCTGCTGTGTAACAGTGCCCTTGCTGATACCGGTTTCCAATGTCACTGTTGGTTTACAGCCTTTGGTAGGTTTTGTCTGGTCAGAGAGTTGGTCTGAGCTGGGCTCTGCAGTGCTTTAGTGAAGAAACAAAAGGAAAGAGAACACTTAACAACTGATAAGCTCCTCAGAAATCAACTGAATTAATATGCTTCATCACCCTGGGCTTTACTGAGTTTAGCTCTTCTTTGATGGAGTCGGTGCTATCGTTATGTGTTTGGGCACTTGTATAGCCAAGGGAAAACTTAGGCTTCAGCCTGGACTCCACTGACTGATGTTCTATTTTATATTGCCATTTCTGAATTGCAGTAACATCCAGTCACTCAACTAGTCTGGTACCATCCCAACTCACATGGGACCTCTACTTTCCAGTAAGAAAGATTCTTAGTGAGGGACAGTAAGACAAGTGGTAACAACATGAATTTCATCTGGAGAACACCTGTTTTCCTTTCAGCATACAAAAGCATAGAGCTGGGCATGTGAGAACAGACACATCCTCATGGTCTGTATCTGGGGCATCAATAATTTTGTTATGCTCTGTTTGGGAATGGAGCGTATTCGAGACTTGGAGAAGCCAAGAAGGTATTAAAGCTGATCCATCCTGAACTCAGAGAGCCACAGTTTAAAATGCTAAAATAAAATCTACAGCGTGCTAATA
>JAWWLV010000088.1:144650779-144680675 GCA_035041135.1 Platyrinchus mystaceus
AGCTGGGCATGTGAGAACAGACACATCCTCATGGTCTGTATCTGGGGCATCAATAATTTTGTTATGCTCTGTTTGGGGATGGAGCGTATTCGAGACTTGGAGAAGCCAAGAAGGTATTTTTTTTGTACGGGGTATTAAAGCTGATCCATCCTGAACTCAGAGAGCCACAGTTTAAAATGCTAAAATAAAATCTACAGCGTGCTAATAATTCCTCAGGCTCTTCATAAATTCCTTACTCCTCTGCCATACTCAGTCTCCCCATTACTAACACAAGACCCTCTTAGTGATGACCCATCAGGATGCACTGTTTGCATGGGGGGTTCATGTCACCATTATCTCCTTTTTACTTTCTGTGAAGATGGTGCCAAACAGAACATTTAACTTATTCTGTGTCGCTTTACTCTTTTTCTACCAAGTGAATAATTTTAATGCTTTGCTGTGAACCCACAGCAGGGATTTCCCATTCAAATCTTGGGCAGGTCCAAGCTTAGATCCTATTAGCAGGAGTGTTCAGACCATTAAATATAAGACTTTATTCAGTTTTTTGACACTATAAATAGCAGCAAAGTTGAGATGATACTGCTACATCTGTGTGTGAAGGGTGATACTGTTGGCACCTTTACAATTTGTCTTATGCTTAGGCTGATTTTTTTTCTTTTCTGACTTGGGCCTGCTGACTTCAAGGGAAGGATTTTGCAAAGTGACCTAAAAGACTTTATGTCTTGAATAGCCCTGACTCTCCTGATCTCTTAGCTCTGAATTGAGTCATGCTGTGCTGTTTGAATATCAGAACATGTGCACCACACAGATTACAGGCATGATTCTGGTATGAGGAAGCTGATGTGCAAATCAAAATTTTTTTCTTTGTAGCCACCCTTGATGACAAAAGAATGTCTCACCTTGCGTAGAGGAGCAAGGTGAGTCATCAAATCTGATTACTTCATCCTACTCACACAGGAGGCAGGTGAAGTTCATCTCTTTTCCTTTCCTTATGTGCTGGAAGGCATTTTGGAGGGTGAAATATCTCTCACACAAGCTCAGGGTAATACAGGGTGTTTTAAAAAAGAGAGATGGAACTTGCCAAGATTCACAGAAACTTAGCAGGAGGAGGAAGAGATGGACATTGTTTTATCAAGACAATGAACTAATATCAGAGAAGGTGAAAGGCACCTGAGAATTCAGAGAACTGTCACAGAAGACATGACCGGAAGCCCCTAATTTTTCATTTTCTTTGCATCTTTGTTTGTGTTTTTTATTATATTGTTACATGAAGAAAAATGATGAATTCAGAAACCTAGTGTGAAACTCCCTTGTGTTGCTGTCTGTGCATGTTTGTGTGTTGCATTCTGCCCTTGTGCACCTCCCAGAATGGCAATGGTGGTAAAAGCTACACTGAATGTACAGGGAAGTCTGAGAGCTGCTCACCAGGCACAGGAGGGTGTGTATGTACAAATGCTAAGATTATGTTAGGCCTTTCCACGTTGCCTGGAGTCCAAGGCAAGACTAATGTTGAACTTCATCTGGGAATCCACATTGGCTTAAATGAAATTGAGGCTTGGGGATGCCTTGGATCTTGTGAGTGTCTGCTCTGGGGAGGAGGATGAAAACTGGACCTAGAAATGCCCTCCAGGTAATTATCAGGAGCAGTCATCTCCAGCCTCCTGCTCCTGGACTCCTAGTTGTTGTACATGTAAACACACAGTTAGGAAGTTCTGTGTCTGGCATTGGCAGGAACTGAAATATTATTGGTTGACTGATCACTTTTCCCTATGTCTGGTTTCAGCTTTCCAGAAATAAAGCAATGATTAGTTGCAGAGGAGAGAAGTGGAGGCAAAGTTGAAGGTTAGCAGATTATAAATCTTGTTAGGTTTGGTGAGTTCCAGGCTGAGCTGTGTAGTGTTAGGAAAGAAGAGTAAAATTTTAACTCAGACAAAAATTCCAGGAGTGAATCAGCAACTGATTCTTTAAAATCACCTCCCTGCAAGCACGTCCATAATGTCTCAAAGGAGTGGGTGATACCTTTTCCTGGGACATACACCTTCCATGTGATGTTTCTGAGTTCAGTGCTGAGTTTAGAACAATGCTGCCTGGCATGTTTTGACCTGTGTGAGCCCTGAGCACGTCATTGCCTCTAATGAACCATTCTCTTTCATCCTCCCTCTTCCCTTCTTAATTGTTTTTGAGAATTAAGATCTGTGGTCATAAAAAGTGCTTCTGCTCATATCTGTTGACTACAGGTCTGGTGTGATTTATTTCCATCTGAATATATTGATATGTTTCTGAAAGATAATGCCTTTTCTCACAATGCAAATAAAAAGAGTATCTGTCTTCAGGCAAGGCAAACTGTGAAGAAAAGCTTTCCAAGCACAGCAAATTAGCTTTCCTGATTTGCAGGTCATATGTGCCTGTAACACCAGGCTCTGCCATGAGCACTGTTTATCTGAATATTTTGGAAGAGATTACAACATAAGGGCATCTACTTGGGAAAACTTAGTGGGAAATTAGTGGGAAACTAAGTGTCTTGCCCCTTGTCTGTTGCAGCCATCCAGCCATCTCCTACCTCCACTGGCATCCTGCAGCCTGTATGTGCTTCTCTCACCTGCAATCATTTGACTGAAGGTACCCACCAGAAATGATGACATATCAGTGACTGTGCAGAAAAGATAAATTGGTTGCACAAGCAGTAGCTGAATGTAGACAGAAATGTACAAATTTGTTACTGACTTATTAACAATCATTGAATAGGGCAACACGTGGTGGTGGTTTGGTAACAGGTTTTTTTGGCATGTTCTGTGGAGGCTGATTTCTGTTCATGCTGCAGAGCATGGACCTCTGCTTGTTCTTTATTATTCTGTTTTCTGAGACCACACTACTACTCTACCTCCAGCAAATGGCAAATGGAAAATTACTGACCCCATTATTTTGTGAGATTTCTCCCCCCTTTGCTATTCCTTTCTCTTACCTCTTTCACCTCACTGCATATAACTGACAGAGTTAATAAAAAAAATTGGTAACACAAAAATATTGTTCCCTCTTATCTCACTAGGGAGCTGGGGCTTTTCAGACAGATTAATAAACTGTACTGTAAACCTAGGGCTGTTTTTGCTAAAGGTGGCTTTATTTAGTGTTTAATTTAGGCTGGAAAGAGAGAAGGGAACTTCAGAATCAATGCTAGGAAGCTGGTAACATCATTGCCAGGCCAAGGGACTTTCTTCTCCCAAAAGCAACCATGAAATTTGCCCTACACAGTTCTAGATTTGTTGGTTTTGGCCATCTGTGGTTAGACTTTTCCAGCTTACAGGAAGAGTATGCCCATCAATCCATCCTTCCTTTCCCAGTACCACTCCTTTAAACTCAGCCTGGGCTGCTGGCATCCAGCTGTGTGCTTTCAGGCTCGGCCAGCATCACCAGGAGTACATATTGCAGAAGCATTGCTGCCTTCATTTACATATGTGCTTTTGTTTTGACTGAGCTCAGGCCCATATTCGCAGCCTGATTGTCTGCTGGATGTCATGTGACTAAGCAGAGGCTCTGGGGCAGACAGCCCCACCAGGAAAGTGGAATTAAGTTAGAGAGCTGTAGCACTTCTGCTGAGCAAAGAGGAGTTAAGCCCGGATTATTGCATGTCATTATCAGTAGTGAGAAAAGTGGATTAGGAATATACACAAAGCTTTGACACTGTGAACTTTTTAACAGTTGCTTTAAAAGCTGTCTTTTGAAGAAAGAGAGAGAGAGAAAAGCAGCCAAGCACAGTGAGTACTTTGGGAGAAATAAAACACAAGAAGGAATCAGAGCGATAGAGTAGTAAGAGGCATGGAGAGATCAGGACATTCTTCAGGAAGAATTGCATAAAAAATACATAATATTGTTTAGTGCTGCCTTAACATACTTTTATAGATGTTAAAAACCTTCATGCTCAGCTGATTTACCATTACAGTTCTCCTGGACCACATTGCTTACATATGAGCAGGCAGAGTTCTTGATTTGTACCCCTTCACACACGTAGCAGTAGCAAAACTGAGAACAACAGGTCCTCCCCTATAGAAAGCACATAATCCAAAGTTCACTCTACAACAAAATTTTTCACCTCCTTGCTCTTGTCCCAGTAAATGGAAGCACTGACAAAGAGCAGAGGAAAAAACATGGGCCACAAAACCTCTGGAGATCTTTCTGCTCCACATGTTTCTGTGGTTCTGTGTGACCAGATGGAAAGGAAAGGATAACAGGAGATGTTGAGAGAACATATAAGGGGTAAAGTCATACTGGAGTGCGCATGGAGATGCATGCCTGCAAAACAGCACTGAACTGGGAACATGCCACACTAGACAGTGGAACGAACAGACTGGTCTGTCCTGAAGGGCCTCAACTTTTTTTTTCTCTAGAAACACTTGAATTTTCCTTCCTGTGTGTTAATGAATGTGGGATATAGCTGCTTACAGTCAAAAGGGCCACCACCAGAAGTCCCTATATGTTGAGAGAACAGGTGTATTTAATCCCCTTCCCAGTAGTTACTCATTAAATGAAGGCAGAATAACCCAAACCAACAGGTATTGCAACGGAGGAAAAAAATAGTTAAACATGCAAGTGATAAACATCTGAGTTACCGATTAACTCCTGGCTTTTGTAATCCCAGTGGTTCTCCAGTTGGTTTACTAGGAGACCAAAACACAGAACTGTGCCACTTCAATAACTCATCGTGCACTTTATCTCTCTTTGGCACAGGTGTCCCTGGACCTTGACAGTGAGAACAGCACTGCCCTCTCTTGATGGAAAGAGTTCAGACCTTTTTCAATGCCTGCAGAGCCTTTCAATGTGAGTCAAAACAGCAAGAGAAATCCATGTAGGACAGAACAGACTGAAGTGTAACCCCTTCTTTGGTGTGTCAACTGCCAGAAGTTGAGAGAGAATAGAAGGAATAATTGATGCTGTGATTGCACATTCTCAGGCATCTGCTCCAGGATGTCCATTGGAGACGGGTTGCTGGGACAGCTGAGCCTTTGGTCTGTCCCTCTATGGCCAACCTTATGCTTTCAGGGAAAAATCTGGACTGGAAAGGAATGTGGAGACTTAAGGCACTTCAGGAGCAATCAGAGTAAAAGCAAAGCAACACACTTGGAAGGATGGAAAACAGGCTGATGCTTACTGAGAGGAAGAAAAGGGTGATTTCAGATGTCTTCTTCCACCTGCAGTGTCTTGTTTGCCCTCCTGCTTCCAACCAACTCCATTCAGTCTGGAGTGTAGCCTGAAGCAATATCTCTCCCTCACTGTCACTCTTGATGTATTCACTTGTTATTGCAGCCTGTCACTCAGTTTAACTGAGCACATGCTGTTTGCCATCTGGAAGAAAGTCTGAGAAGTGAGGTGGCAATACTCACTGTCATCAGGGGTTCAGCTGAGTCTCCTCAGAAGTTGGCTCTTCTGTATCCTGACTGACTGGAGCATCCTGAGCCCTTGCAGGGTGTGAGAAAACTCCTGAAGATGTGTGACCCTGAAATGGGACAGCCTTGCCCTGTGGTGCAGAGGAAGTCCTTCCAAAGTTTAATAACTCTGTTTTTAAACTAACACAACTTGTGCTTAAGCAAAGTTGCTCTGTAAAGGAACTGATCCTGCGACACCACAATCTCTGTTTCACTCAGAGGAGGTAAATTTGAAGAAACGAGCAGAAGCATTCAGCACCCTCAGCACAGATGGACACAGGATTGCTGGATGAGCAGGATGTCCAGCAATGGTGGAAGTCAGGGGCCTGGCAAGCTGGGAGTGGATGCTAGAACATGGTGAGCTAAGCCAAGGAGGGCCTAGCTGTGTCCTTGGGGATAAAGGCTGCCCTGCGAAATGAGCCTGAAAAGATGCAAGCCTGGTTTGTGTTCTGTCTTACTTCTGCTCAGTCTCTTATAAAAGCCCTCATCTCTAAGCCAAAAATAACAATAGCCATTAAAAAAATCCAAATTCTTGTTTGTCACCATCAGCAGTCACAGAAGGCAAAAATGGCCATTTGCTGGAACTGCTCATTCTGCTGCTTGACCTGCCTTTGCTATGGTCAGCTTTAATCATTTCCACTTAAAATTTCACAGTAAGGCTCTATTTTCCAGGTCCCAAACAAACAGCAGGGTGCACGCTGAACAATAGCAAAGGGTTTGGCAGAGTGCGGGTTCCTCGTCTGTGCCAGAAAAGCTTCTCCGATAGCTCCGAGTTCCTCTTTACCCCCCTCTACCAGGGGCTGACATCAGGGAAAGAGAAAATACAATTGAATACCATCAAGAGTAATGTCCTGTTTATTTTCCTGCTAACAGAATTATTTTCAGGACATCTCAGAAATCAAAAATGGGAGCAAGGAGAGGGGTGAGAAAATCAGAACAAGCCCACACTGGGATTTCATTAGCTGTTACCAGAGAAGCGACTAGAATCAGGACCAAAATGCAGGTCAGGGACAGAATAAATGAAACTGTACATATGTTACATGTCCTTGCCTAACCTTCTGGGAGAAGACCACAAAGAACTGGAGAGGTTTCTCTGCCAGAAGCAGGACAGTCTAATCTGTTAATTATGTTTGTTGGTTATTGCTGGTTCCTATAGCTGTGTGAGACAGCCAATCCAGAGCAGCTCTGGCACAAGTATGGATTTACCAGGGGAAAAAAAAAGCCGGTAGATATGGGCTCTTCAAGAGCAGTGACTGCTGCTGTTTGCTCTTGTGTCCAGTGATGTAGTTATGCAGCTGCACAGACTCTTCCTTGCAACACAAAATGGGAGAACCATCTCCTGGCTGTTGGAACAGATCTCACTCTCTTTTCACGTCCCCTCCTTCTCTGCCCACAGTTACAACATTACACCCCTGCTGTCTTGCACAAGCTCTGGTTCTAATTAGATGGGAAGGGTTAAAAACTAAGCATCAGTTGGCTGGAGCTCTACCAGCTTCTGTAAAACAATTTTTTTGTTGTTGTTGTTCAGTAAGACTGCTGTATGAAAACCTTCTTTTTTAGCTCTTAACAGTGGAGATCTTCAGAAAAACTGTTATGACTTAAAACCTGCATATTTATCCCTTAAAATGGAGGATCTTAGGATTCTGAGCTTTCTTATCCAGCACAAAGGAGAAGGACACATGGACTACCCAGGTCATCTCAGGATTAGTGTAATGTGCTGCATATCTTGCATGAGCAGGGTCTTCTTGTCCAAAAGCTATGTGGCTGTCAGAGATGCTCAGTTCTGCCTTCCAGGCTTTTGAGCAGTCCTTAGGAGTTCAAGTGATCTGTTTCTCTTCAGTCCAGGAGAAATGAGGCGGGATACACATGCAATGAGGCGTGGGTTGAGGAAAATGGAGTGGCCTCTGTCCAGGAATGGTTTGAAAAGTGGACCACACAGTCTGTGGACCACCTCTGCCCACTCCTTCATGAGAGATGTGCCTCTTCTGGAAACCACCACAGGTTACGCTGTTCCCACTGCTCTAATTGTGATTTCCATCTCTGCAATTACAACTGCTGTAAGTGACGTGGATCAATAACAAACTGATGAGCCAGAGCCTTTCCTGAGGCTATTGCACAGAGCAGGGGATGAGGAATGGAATAGGAGGCTTTCCAGCTTTCAGTTCACTCCCTCCTGTCTCACCAAGGTCAGTAACAACCCTAAATCAGGTGGAGTGAAGGGCTGACTCAGCAGGACTTCTCGATGGAGTTACTGGCTGCTCCCCTCTGAGCTGACCACACTGGAGATGATGGGGAGGGAATGTTGGACCTCTCACCTCCTGATGGCAGACTGGTCTCAGCCATGGACTTAACTGGGAATGGGATCATGTGTAGAATAGGGACACCTGACGTCTCTCTCTTTCTCCATTCCCCAGGCCAGTTCAGGGATGTCCTTCCACAACTAAATGTGCAATGAAACAAGCAGACAGTTTTCTAAAAGAAGTAGTTCTTTCCATAGGAAAGAGTGGATGAAGCCATGAAATGACATTTCTGTCCTTTATGCATCATTGAGACCCACACCTCAATTAACCTTTCAACCTGGACAATCTTTGCTAATCTGTGTACTGTGAACTCCCTTCCCTTACCCATTCCCATTTTGGTAGAGACTGCATTCATGGCATCTTTTTCTTTCTACAACTGTTTTTCAGCATAAATCTCTTTCCACTGTTCCAGCCTAACCACCTAGTGGAAAAGAAAACATGTATGGGCTTTGATTTTCATCCATCTTTCTAGTAAAGGAGAAATGCCAAATCTGGTCTCTGAGAAGATCTAATAGTGGATGGCCAACACCTGCTCAGGAGTTAGGAGGAATGGTGACGGTGATGGCAAAGAACATCGAGGTGGCTCTACCTGCCCCTGGCAGAGTGGCATTTCCCACCCCTTAGTAGTGCATTGGTGGGACTTGGGTTTGAGCTCAGATTGGGCCCATAGTGATGAATAAAAGAAACACAGACTGAAACCCTGCCCACAGTTGTCCCTGCTGCTTGGATGCTTGTGCACTTTCTGGCCTGGTTTTGGGGGCCATTCCCACGAGGCAACACCTGGTATGTGGATCTAAATGCAGCCAGCTGGGTGGATGTGAGCTGTGCTGTTTCATAGAAGCAACAGCAGGGAAAGTTCAGTGGATTATGACATGGACATCACCTGCAGTCCTCATTCAAACGTGTCACGTCCTAAACTGAATTCAGGGCAACACGGGATCAGACCAACCTCACATAAGCAGCTTTAGGCTGATGTCAGCAGAGAGGTTGGTACAAATTCCCAGCAGCAGCAGGGTCAGTGCTGTGGGGTGAGGGCTTCCTGAGAGCTGGGACGGATGCTTGGGGTCTGATCCGTGAATTTACAACTGTTACCATGACACAGTCCAGTCAGGGTACGTTTTAGAAGGGTGACCTGGAAAAGGGTTAATGTCTGCCCTACAGAATAAATTATTGCAGGTGAATTGTGTTAACCCCATGCTTAAAGCAGCCTCATTGTGCCCTCCCTCCACAGATGAGGGTTCTTTCAAAAGGGAATGGGACTTCAAAAATGAGTATTTTTTCCAGGGAAAATTTTCACTTTGCTCTGGTGCTTTTTGCTATGTTGTGAAAACCAGTGATTTTTACTCTTTTTTTTTACCTTCAAAATTATTCCAGAACCCCTAAAAATTAGGAACGGAAAAAAAAGGTTGGGACATCATGTTAAAACATCAAAGGATAGTTGGACTTTTGTTGTGTAAATACATGTGTATTTCTATGCATCTCACTTTCTGTATACAAATAAGATGAAGTTTAAGATAATTTTGAAAATTATCTAGTCATTAATTCCATTTCTTGATTATTCATGGTAGCACAGTAGATATATTAAATACTTACCTAGCCTGTGTATCTTGGGGTTAGTTGTTCTGAATCTGTACATTTTCTGATGCTGGGGACAGACACTACATTACTGAAGATGCTGAACACTTGTGTTGTAGCAAGAAGGACTCACCATCTCACTATCATTTCAGTGACCACCTGTGACCCTGCTGTATGCCATTAAGTGATAGGATTTTTAGGAACCTGTTGAGGTGCAGCATAATGTTCAACTGGCAGACAGGTTTTGCCGGATGTTTTTTTCCACAGCTACTGAGCAGATCAAAACTGTCTGGTCAAGGCTCAGACCCTCCTGTGTTAAGCACTAAGCAGAGGTCTGATAAAAGACAAGCTCAAACAGTTGGATGGAAAGGAAGACAGTGTATGGCTTATGGCATTTTCATAAATCCATATCCAGAAAGTTAAATTCAGAAGAAGAGTTCAGGTGATGATAAAAATGGATTTTTTTTTTCTTTTTTTTTTTTTTTTGCCTTGGAAAAAAATGGAAAATGGAAAATCCTACTGACTGGTGTAGATTGATGTAGCTTTGACCTCTGGGAAGAGCTAGTCTACATCCATGAGAACATGGCCAAGTAATACTGTGCTGTATGACTGCACAGGAGAGGAGGGCCTGAAGGGCACTGTTATCAAAGGAAGTGAATACCTGAAACACAAAGAGCTAAAGTTTTTCTGTACCAGCCATGAGGCCAACCTTTGTTCCTGTAAGCACAGTAATCTTTCTTTCCTTCCTGCAAAACACAGCCTCTCCCAAAGAATCTGGATGACAGAGACTCTTCACTGATGGGTTTAAAGAAATCTTTCTTTGTTTTGTTCACAACCCTGCAATGTCAGCTGGTTCAACAGAGTCGTTCCCCAACCAGAGAAGCCTGCTGCCATAATCCCACAGCTCCAGCCTTGCAAATCGACAGAAAAATGCTGTTCACTAGAGATTCCTTGAAACTTCAGTTGAAAGGACTCTCTGAAGGTGTCTAACCCAAGTGGGAATCCACAGTGCTGTATCAGACCAGACCTGGCTTTTTCTAGCTATGTCTTGATGTCCAGCAAGGACAGAGCTATCATTTCTTCTCTTGGCTGACCCGTTATCTTCTCACCCTCCTACTGAGAAAGGCATTTTTCCTGATTCCAGCCTGAACTTCCCAAGCTGTAATGCATGGTCATTGTTGTTTCTACTGCCATTTGATACTACAGAAATGAACTTGCCTCAGGCATCTTCACCTCTCCTTAACAGAAGGGCAAAGACATCAAAGACTATTTTTTACTTTATTCATTGCTTGCTCATGTTGTACAAAAGAAGGCATAGGGTACACATGCAGGCTGGGACTAACTAGGACTTGAGATCATCCATGTTATTAAGTCCATAGTCTGTTTCCTGGCACTGTTTTAGCTCATGGATTCTCATCCCCTCAGAGAATATGCCCAGGCTTAGCCTGGGACACCTCATGAGCCAAGGACTGGGCCCAAAAGACAGTATAGATAAAGCCATCCAGTATTTTTAAGACACTGAGGTTTAGCTCTACAGTCACACTCCATGCTACATCTGTGCCCTTGGTCAAAAGAATGTGACCTGACTTATCTTATTCTATCCTATTTTTATGTTTATATATCTATCTATATAAACATCTCCCAGAATGTGCCTCTTCAAGTGCCAGCTGCCAGCTCACCCTTCGCACTCTCCAATATTCCCTTCATGCCACCTCCGGGGACACAATATAAACATTCAGCTTTGTGTCATAGGAATCCCACTCTGATGGTGCTGCTGCAGTGCTCTTACATTATTTCAGATACTTTTATTGAAAACATACATGAGTTCAAGTAAGAACTTTATTTTAGGTCACAAGGACAGTGCTTGGGGACTACAAGAGATGCAGGATTAGGTGCTCAGCAAAGCAGATATGGTCAGTCAGCTGGAGAGAACTAGTCCTCAGCAGTGTGGGTGAGACCAACTCCAGAAGATGATAAATGAACAGTGCTGATGTAGCCACAAGAATGAACTGCTGGTTATTCCTGGAAAGATGTCTCGGACTGGTAGATGAGCCATACCGTGCTTTCCATTATTATGAAAGAAGCACTGGGCAAACTTACTCTTGTGAATGCAGGTCAGCATGGTCACCAAAACACATCACAGCTCTCCTGAAATGCAGGTGACCCAGGACAGGATTATTCTCAATAAGTGTACACTCAAGAAGGAAAAGTCACATAAACCTCAGTGCATCCTTTCCCTGCCTGCTCTGGGATTTTGCTACTCAGGGGCTAAGAGTAAGAGCGAGCTTCCATGTTACTGAAAACAGCAAATGTCACTGGAAGCAGAGCAAAGCAACAAACAGCAGCTGCAGAATCTGCAAGCCAGGCTGGTGAATTTTGCCCTGGACTGTAATTCTGCATCACCCACAGACAGTCATGAGGATTTGGCCAATGAGACAGGAGTTGTTGGGCTTGGTGAAAGACCTTACACTCATCTTTGAGATGGGCAAAGAACAAGAATAATAGATAAAAACTCTTCAGCTTGAAATGAGTGAACTGTGGGAATATTCATCACAAAAGCTAAAGTGGAACAATTATTCACTGTGCTAATATCACAATATTGAATACCCGGGAGTCTGATGAAGCATTTGGATAGGAAATTTAAAACTGAAGGCAGTAGCTGTTCAAATAATACAGTTTTAAACAGGGGAACTTACTTCCCCAGGCCAGGGCGAGGGTCTGGCATTGCTATGGGAGGTGCAGCTTTCCCATGCGGGCTGAGTGTGCTGCACTGGGTCCCTTTTGCTGGACTCTCAGCTTGTCACAAGCCTGGTATGAGCCCATGAGATGGGTGGGAGGAAGCTCTGCAACCATGTGGGGGATGATGGGTGATCCCAGTGTAACCCAGCCAGAGCTGTGTACCAGAGTGCTGGGGACAGGGGCACCTTCCCCCACGGTGGACAGGCAATGGGATTTGGTGTGATCACCCAGCAGATCTGCCCTGAGAGAGGAGCCTGGATCCCTGCCATTGACCATGGCATGCTCTCCTCTGCCTCAACTCTGGGACATAAACATATGTGCTGCTGGCAGTCAGCAGCCAGATAGAGCCTCTGCTTTCATTGAACCCTGCTAATTAATTTGCAGCATTGATTGCTTTTTACAATATATCTGTCCCTCATTTAACATTCGGGTACTACAGCTGAGAACAAATAAATCCAAAACTGTACAAGCTGATGATATTGGTGGCATAACATGAAAGTCCTGTTAGAAACAACTGAGTTGACTTTATGGTCTGCAAAGGACATTTTGATCTGCTATAACTAAAGCCTTTGACATCCCAAAATAAAAGGATTTGAGCACTGCAACAGAGACAGAAGCCCCAAATATTTGTCCCTTGTCAGGAAATTAGGTTTCAAGGGAAGAGTTTTCTTTCTTTGGTTTTTTTTTTGTTTTTTTTTTTTCCCAATTATGAGCATTTCTAAAGGGTCAGTAAACACCCCCCCTCCCCCTCCTCCACCCATAGCTGGGAGTGTTGTCCCCTTTCAAACACTAGTTCCTCCTCATCCCTTTCATGGCCTGTGGGCTCCTGCATTTAGTTCTTACCCAGAGGCCAAAACGGATAGATTTAGCAAATAAATCCCAAGCCTTACAGCTGTGAAGATAGTAGTGCCAGGAGGCAACAAGCTCTGAGCCCGTGATGTGACACACACTGCTGTGAGAGAGCTGAGTGCACCCGGAGTCACCGGATAACTCATGGGAACAGGAAAACAGCACGCTCTAGTGGGGAAATTATTAAAGTCTATTAGAAAAATCTTGTAGAAAACAAATCGCTGCACTCCGTGTGAAAGCAGCCGTTGCTTCCTATCCCTATCCAGTGTTTCTTCTCCTATCACTGTGCATCTCACATCACTTGTTGCGCCTGATACCCAAAAGTCCAGGCAGAGGGGTAGTCCTTCCAAGGCTCTCCCACCTACCGTCACAGAGCTTGGGCTGATTTCATTTTCAGGAATCAGAAGTGGGTCTACTCCCTCTGGCTTGCTGAGCGCACTTGGCACAGTGCACGTTTTCCCGTGCCAGTGTGGCAGGGCCAGTTCCCAGGGTATGGGAGGGCAGTTGGGTCAGTGACAGGCGATGGCGAGATGCCCCATTATCACGGTAATTAGCAGGCTCCTTCTCTCTCCCTTTCACTGTCACCCAGTGGAAAACTCCGTCTCCATTAAGAAGGAGAACTCATTACTGGCAAAACAGACACTAATCAGGTATTAGTTGTAGTCATTAATGAAAAAGCTAATGAGGTGCTGAGATCCCCAGCGCTGACTCAAATGAGTTAATCACATCTCACTGCTCAAAGGCCCATTAGTCTGCGTGCATGCTGATGTTTCCCATTCCGCTGCTTATTATAGGAAATAAAAACTTTGCTCCAGCTTCGTTTACTTCCATCTGCTGGATCTCTCTGCTAAGCTGTAAAATCACGTACTGTGGGCCAAACTTGCAACTTTTGCTGCCAAGTAACAAAGTTCCCTTGGCCCCCATGAAGCCACCCCAGAGAGGGTATCACTGGTGGAATGGCACCCACTTTCAGGGAAGGAAGCCTCGTGCTGACCCAGGGAGGGAAGCAAACACCATGCCCACAGCCACATAAAACTGATTTCTCATTCCCCCCGGCTGTTGGTTTAAAATGTTATTCCAGCTCCCACAGTAACAAGAAGTGCCACCAGTGTCCCAGCTGCATTCCTCCTGAAGCAGCTCCTGGTTTTTTTTTTGTTTTCTGGTTGTTTGTTTTTTTTTTTTTTTTTTTTTTTTTGTAGATATCCTGTCATTACTGCTAGTGGTAAGTAGTAATCTCATCAGAATCCAGTGCTATCTGGGATGAATGAGAAATCAGAAACAACTAGCAACTGTAGTTTGGTTAAATTTGACCTAAAGATTTACCTCAGGTGTTGTTGGTAATACTGGCTCTCTGACTTCAGGAAAGGTCTTAGCAACCTTTGAATTCACAGATGTCTTTAAGTATCTAGTTTATTTTAATCTGGCTGGAATGGAATTAGGTTTCTTCCTAGCAGCCCATGTAGTACAGAGTTTAGGATTGGTGGTGGGGGGATGTGAGTGGCTGTGTGTGTGCTTGGCTGCTGGCTGGGATCAAATCACAGTGTGTGATCAAAAGCATCACCAGCCTAATTCCCTCCTGGCCCACCTACTTTGATGGACCAAACAACGGGGTAAGCCCCTACCTTTCTTTGAAGGGTTTTCTAGAAGGCCAGTGCATTCAAACAGCCAGCAGGCTGGGGCTGGAGGAGCAATGTGCAGCTCCCCTGGGTAGTGGCAGCTCTTTGGGGCCAGCCCCAGGAAAGCAAGAAGGGTAACACAACAATCCACATGAGGAGAAAGTGCCTTAAGGAGCTCCTTGATATAACACTTGATTCAGAGGCTTGGTTGGGGCATCTTTGGAGGAACATCATGGTGCTGCAGGATGCAACATTAGTGGCACAGGTTAGGATGCTTTTCTTAATGATCCAGTGTCTGGGTGGACAGGGAAGTTGCTGTGTAACTCTGGAGTCTCTGATTATGTGGAAAAAGTAACTATTGTAGGAAATGTCCTGTCATAGTTGGAGAAGATTTAACTGAACACAGAGATTTACCTCTGCATACAAGTACCTAAGAAATTTTCATTGTGTGAACCACATTTTATTTCTTATTGCCTTATGATAACAAAATGTAGTGAGATCTGCTCCCTGAAATTCTGTAGGAAAGACAAGTGAAAACAGGTTTTTAAGGATGGCAAGGGACTCCCTTACTTTTTCATTTGTTGGGTTTAATTGCTATTCTGACTGTGAGCCATCAGAGGAACCCATGCCATGAACTGAAGCCATACACTTCCCCTGTGGGTACTTTCTTTCTTCATTTGATGGTGTAAGCAAAGTCCTTTGTCCAAGTCCTGTGGTCAGTCCATCTGTCTGCATATTGCTGCTGCTGGATGTCTTACTGGTCTCAGGCATTTTTTTCAGATTGTAATTTTATGCAAATTACTTTTCTGACAAAATCATTTCAGACCTGGAAGCTGCATTTCTTATGAGTGGACATGAATCAAAATACAAAATGATTTTCAAGAGAAAGCTGTTCCCTGGTGTTATTTTGGTTTGCTGAGGATGACAGAGGAGCAAATGCTTCACATCTCCTCTGCACCTGAAGTGACTGCGACAGCTCCTCAGGCTTCTGTGTCTCTACTTCCCACTCATTTTCAAAAAGTGTGATTCTGTCTGGGTTGTATCTGTTAATGGTGGTTAATATATCACTGATGTAGCATGTCTAGAGTCTGGGTTGAAAAGCAAAATGTGAAGCAGCTTCTGAGAACCTGATCCTCTGAAGGTCACACTGCACAGCATCTCTTACTGTGACCATATCTGAACAGGAGCTTCCCGAGCTGCCCTCTGATGACTTCTTGAGTTTCTTACCACTAAGCAACCGGGACAGTTGCATTTCAATGGGCAACTTGTATCACTGCTAGACCATCTACCCTAGTCACTCCCTTAAACAATGAAAGGAAATGGCACACAAGGAAAGTGAGCCATTGATGGGGTTCGTAAGAAATAGCTTTGGTGGAGTCTCCACATGTAAAGCAATGGTAGTACAGATGCAGTGGTGTGGCCTGCTGAAGTGATACCTGATCAAAGAGATCATTTCCTACATAGGGTTCTTCTATGGACATTTGGGCCATCCATGACTGAAGGGCCTGTGTGATCACAGCAGATGAATTAGGCACTTAAAACAGGAACCTGGGGTGGATCCTCAGCATCTCAGCCGGCTTTGTGGGTCACAGAGGAAACAGACAAGCTGAATCTCTTCTCAAGTCACTAATTTCTGAGCTTGCCTTAATTTCCCTTACATATTGCCTAAATAGAGCACAGATCCTTCAGGAAACAAATTTTTTTCTCCAGAGAGGCCTTAGATCTGCCAGAAGGTGAGCAGTGTGATGCCCAAGACCACAAGGTTTCCAGCAGCCTGAAATATGGCAAGGTCACCCGAGGTATCATAGAATCATAGAAGCTGGAAAAGATCTCCAAGATCATTGAGTCCAACTGGATTGGAGGAGGGGGGAAGCCAAATAAGGCTTCATTACACTGTAATGTGACAGAGGATGTTCTAGGAGCTAATGAAAATACTGTGGAAAGAAGTGTGTAGAGAGAGAAACACCTTTGATTTGCTTATAATAAAAAATTTATTTTGATTCATATCATACTGAAAAATTAAATAAATAAAATTACAAAGAATGATTGAGACTTTCCACCATCAGAGAAAAAAAATCATAATGGATTATGTAGTCAGACAAAAATAGGACGACAATCTGGTCATGGGAGGAAAAAAGTGCTCAAGAGATTTGGCTTTGGTAAAAAACATAACACACACTCAAGGAGTGCTTCAGAGACTTTGCAGTGGTGGCAAATACAGTCCAAGATTTTGACGCCTTGACATGTTGCTGAATTTTTCCCTTGGTTGTTCTTTTAAACAAACCCAGAAAGTTTCTAGTAGGAACAAAGTCTTCAACAATGGCAGTGGAAATTAATTCTTTCCTCAGCATCATCTGTTGGTATCTCAAAGGCATTTGAAAGAGCAGCAAAATTGTAGAGAAACTGAGACAAAGATCTAGCACCACAGTCAGCTGCCTAAAGAACTCTAGAAAAAGTTCCTCTGGAATAGAAATGTGATGGCACAGACTATTCCTCATCCTACACCTGGAGACATCCACTCTGCTCTCCTCCCACTCTGAAAAATGGACATCAGTGGTACACAGTTACTGCTTGCTGTTGGCAAGAAAATTAAACGGGAATTGCAGCTTGTTCCATGATAAAGACACTGAATTATCTGCAATAGTATGAGCCATAAGGTTTTATATGTGTTGTTAGAAGCAGAATATTCAGGAGAAAATGGGAAATTTAATTAGCACAGAAAAGGAAACTTCCAAAACAACTTCTTTTACCACTTTCTTTGATTCTAGACTGCCTTCTGTGATAAAAACATATGTCAGTGGAATACGGGTACTGAACCACCATGCGTTTTCTTTCAAATCTTTCTAAAAATGACTGAAAGAGTGTTGAATGTTTCCAAATTCCTGACATATTTCCATAAAAAAAAATAAATAAATTATTCTGAAGATCCAAAATCCAGCCACAGTGTGAAGATAACACCGGGGTCTTCCATGTAGTTATTTTCCTCTTAAAGTTGTTTTGCTTGTATTACTGCACCATCTCACCAGAAGCATATTGATTAACAGCAATTTAAACAGCAGGAATGCTTAAAGCAAACAAACAAACCAACGTGGCTCAGGTAGAAATGTTTCATTCTTTTACAAAGGATATGTAGAAGAGAGTAAGCCCATTGAATTTGCTGTGCCATGCAGGTGAGCTCTGCTGGCCACCATGCCGGGAAAGGGTTTCTTGACATGAGGATCATGAACAGGGCTCAGCATGAAGGTTTGAAAATCCTGCCCTTTCCATATTGCTAAGCTGAGGGGTCACGTGTAGAGCAAAGGGAGCTCAATTTCCCGCACATTCATTTGGCATCCTCAGCTCTTTGTACGCCAAGAGTGCACTCGTACTCGCGTGGGTAAAGCAGTTTATGTTGGTGAGTGGCGCTGTGACCCAAAATTCCAGCTGACCATGCCACTGTGCTGTGTATTGCTGCCTTGGAGGGCACCTCACTCTTAACAACTGCCACAGAAAGACAAGGGGATAAATCTTGGATAGAGCACATCTCTGATTCAAGGGCTTTCACTGAGCTCAAAATACTCATTTGCTTGGACATCCTGCCACAATTGGTGCATGGAATAGGAGACATTTAGACGACGATTTCTTTTACCATAAGCCCCAACCAATGTGATACATTAAAAATTAAATACGCCATTTTCAACAAGCCTGATTGGAAGTCCCTTGAAGTCTGTGGCAGACTTCACCAGAGCTGAAACTGGGTCAATAATCCATGAGTTCTGTTTTCATGAAATCAGGAAAACACCACTATTTTCTATTCTTCACTGCCTGAACTTGGATTCATACTTTATCTGTCCTTGAGGCTTAAATGCGTTGATTCCAGAAAAAATTTGTGGATATAAAACCTCTACTCTAACCTCCCTTCTCGCACTGCCTAGGGGAACTGACATTAATATGCTCATTCCTCCAGAGATGCACATAATTTTGAAGTCTGTCTTATGCTGTAAGATCAGCTTCCATAGATTTTGTCTTTGTAGGTGCTGCTACAGAGTAAACAATTCTTATTGTATTACTAGTTGGTATCCAAACCTATGATATTTTTCCCATTTCAAATAGAGACCTTGTAAAAAGGTAACACTTTTTTAAATTAGTAAAAAAATAAGAAGAAAAGTTTCCATGGGACTTTTGGATATTTCCCCATAAAAAAAGGTAAAACCTACCTTTAAAAATTAGTCTGGTTTGTGTTTGCTCAAATGCAATATAGGAGTTGTTACTGGGTTTGATTACAAAAGTGTACCAGACAGAAGATAAACTTTGGTTAATTTCCCCGCCCCTTTTATAAAAAAGTTTAATTTATGGTTTGTCATCTTAAAAAAAAAAAATCACATTTGTTGCACAATTATAAAAGGCACATATAAACGACTTAAAGAAGAAAGTCCACTTTCCAACCTTAAACTGTTTAAATAAAAAGAGCATTCCAGAGTATTTTCCACCAAAAAAAAAAAAAAAAAGAACAAAAATTACATATAACTAAACAAGACAAATGAGTGGCTAAAAAGGCCACTTTTTTTTTTTTTTCTGGAGTTTCCAGTATTGTTTTCTCCATCATTATGGCTGTATAGGAAATAACATTAAATACTACAAGATAAGAAATGTTTTGATTCATATTTTCTAGACACTATCAATGCAGAATGAGGCAATGATTCAAATATTTACTACTCCAGACAACTTCATCATGTTTTTCCTTAATACAGCATGGAAACAGAAGTAATAGACAAAACAGAAGAAACAGTTCAAAAAGAAGATCAACAGCAGAAGTGAATTCATTTCTTTGAGGTAATCCTTACTATGATGTTCACAGCTGCCTTAGTGGGTCTCAAGTCCCAAAAGTCGTTTTCACTCTTCTTCAAGGGTCTCCTGCCTTGCTCAAGGAAGGAACGGACACACAGGCAGCAGTTCCTGTGCCCAGGTTTCCTCTAATTGCAAAAGGCAGATCTTTCATCAGGAATTCAAGAATCAAGCCGTAGAGCCTAAGCAGAGAGTGATTTATTCCCACAACTGATTGATAGCTCCTGGCTGTTCGTGGATAGGAAATCATGTGCAGTGTTGAGGCCAGTCCTCGGCCCAGTTCCCTGCAGTGTGAGATGCTCCGATTCCACCGCAGGTCCACGCCTTCAAACCTGGCTGGCGCCCAGATCTTCTTCACTGAGCTTTGTTCTGCTGCATGTTGGAAATTGCAGCCCCCACTCCTCCCTGTTTCCAGGGTCATCTGCCCTTGAAAAATTTAATTTTTTCAATGGAGGCAAGAGTCAAAGTTATATTGAACTCGAAATCCCCGTCATGGACTCCTGTCTTTCGGAAAGCCCCACCTGAAGTGTTGTTTTCCCAGTAGTGATGCCAGTGTCCTTTGCTGTCTGCTCCAAAGCCGTACACACTCACCTAGGATGTAAGAGAGAACTAGTGTTATGGACTAGAAAGCAATTGGTCTTCATCTGAAATGCTGAAGAAACCCTCTTAGTTCTCAGTGTACTTATAGGCAGCAGCACCTGAGGACACCAGTGATGTGCCAAGCTCTTCTACTGCATGACATGATGCAACCACAGAGTAACGGCCCAAGGCCTCCTCAAGGGCATTACATACTAAGCTATGCTGAGACACCACCATGCCTGGACTCAAAGAGAAAAGGAAATTTCTATTCATTAATTCTTGTTTAGCAATATGAAAACCACATTTCTACCCCTTAAGCATGATGTTTTATCTTGAGAGATCAGTGGCTTGGGATGGGAATGTCTTCTTTAGCTGACTAAGGCCACAAAGTTTGAAAAAATTTTGGTTTGGTCGTAGCCTTCCAAGTAATTACCCATGTTGACTCCACTTACATACTTAATTATATGATGCTTGCAGTTACTTCAGAGAGAGATGGACATTATGTTCCTTGTTTGTATACACCTACAACCTTTCCTCTCACAAAGGGTTGTTTATCAATGGCTATACCTGGTGTCTCCTCTGCTGGTAAAAGTCCAAACATGACAGTTGATTTATTTAAACTGAGAGTGATGACATAGCTGGGCTCAAATGGGTCATAACCATAAAACAAACTCCCTAAACCACCCACACATGGGCCCACCCAAATATGAGCTGGTTTTAAGTCATTTTTGCTAACGTCAGAGCCCTGTTCACTGCCTGCTCACCGGAAAACCAGCTCCACCCAAGCCACCCATCCTTTCCGCTGGGACCATGGTACAGTTTCTTCCAGTATTTTTAGGAGTATTTCCATTACCTTTCCAGGGTGCAATACAGTCCTGGGTGACCAAAACTCTTTCCTTAGCAGATCTGTGTCCCGGACAGAGATTTTGCCAGCATAGTGATTTTTATCCCCCATACTGACAAACCCATTCTTGCAGGATTTTGTAGAGCTGACCTGGCCTTACTCTACCTACCTGAGACTCCAGTCACCTAGGAGCACTTTACATCAGTCAAACCAAGGAATTTCCTCAAGGAACTGCTGAAGCAGAGACATTTTCTATAATCTACTGTATAAACCCATGAGCTTGAGTTTAAAAATAGACCAGGGCAACAGCAATGGCTCTTAGTCCTTTAAGAGCTGGACAAAATATAATTGAGACTTTCACCAGTTAGATGGGCTCAGACACCCTTCATGTTTAGACATCTTTTGACACCAAGTGGAATCTCTGTTTATGTCTAATTATTTTCTCCTGGAATGCATCTTAAACTCTACCACCTGTTGACAATAAAAAAATCCATCAGTCAGTTGAGTGTGTCTGCATGTTGCTGAGGAGTTTGCATATGTTTGAAGAAGTAAATGGCAGAGAAGGTGGAGAGGGGGAAACAAAGACTGAGTGCCCAGGGGTTGTTCCTGGCTCTGCAATGTGAAAAGTCCTGATTTTCTATCTACATATCCAAAATGCAGTCATACTTTACCTCATCACATACGTGGAGAGCAAACATCAAAGAGAGAAGGCCTGTGGAGGGATATCTCCCGTGATGCTCGAGCCAGTTTTCATAGATGTATTTCATAAAAGCTGGATTGTAAACCAGGATCTAAGCAAAATTGGAGTGAAAGACTCATTAGTAAAATACCCTGGGGAAAAAAAAAATGGTTGCATGTTATTCCTTATGGACACTGGGATAGGGGAGTGAGTAAGAAAGGAATAATAGTTATTCCTTGAAGGCAGGTGAAAGGGAAAAATTAAGTTCCATATAAAGTGCATTCAGGAACATTTCTCATGTGCAATTACATATGAAGAGTCCTTCCTTGGTCTTGATATCCCACCTGCTTACACTAATGTAAATCCTGGTGATTCCTACTGAAAGCAACAGGTATGAAATGGCCCAAGGGAGACAAAAATTAGACATTAGGCATTCAACTCTCCCTGAGCTCTGGGAGGCTGGAGTTCTGAGCAAGGCAAGCATGAGATGCTGTGACACTTTTCATAGAATCACAGATTAATTTAGGTTGGAAAACACTCTGAAGATCATCAAGATCAACCGTAATTTGAGTGGGAACATAGGAGCAACTGCATCTTCTGCACAATGTGCCAACCACATCTTGGTATCTCTACAGGTACAGACCTAAGGAAATCAAGGATTAGATGTAAACTATAAGGAAGCCTATCAGGTAGTGTCAGCTGCTTTTCCCCTGTTTCCAAAACATGCTATTTTTCTATGCTTTATACTTTTTCTTATGAGACATAAAATGCACTCGATTATCTCCTGGGAAATTATGAGGTTATCTCACAAAGACGGAGCACTTAAGATCTGACATGAGCATACAGTAAATCCAAGGAAAGGTGGTATCCCTTGGTTTCAATGCCCTCCCCTGAATGAGGCAAATAGAGGCTTATCCCTCCATGCTGTGTTTTTAATTAGAGTGACAGCATTTCAGTGCTATCTGTTTAGCTGCAGGGCTTTTCCTTTTACAGAGTCAGAAGTTAATTGCTGATATTGCATCCGTGTGTAATCGCCTCTCACAGGGTGTTTTGCATTGCACAGTGTGGGAAGAGATACAAGCTTCTCCTCTCCCCATTTGGGAAGCTTCTGTGTATCATCAGCTGCACCCTGGGCTGCTGCTACTCAACAGCTCACCCTAATGCATCTCACAGGGGTTTTGCAGAGGTTATCATGTTCCTCACAACAGTTGGGATGAGCTAGGGGATTATTTAATGCACCCTAGAAGTCCATGGTTTGAAGAACAGGGATATAAACTGATACTAGTTCAAGGTCTCATCTGAAGCCTTTGGCAAAACTTGGTTTCTTGAATGAAGGGTGTGTGCTTTAATCTGTAATTTTAATGCTCTGGAGCTAATTACATATTTTACAAACCCTTGAGACATTAGACTCCTTTTGAAAATCAGCCTCTCCAAAGGCTGAGAGGGTGACATTTTTATTTTGCTGGAAGCTCTATGGAAGATGTTTTTCCTTTCCCTACACAGCCTGCCTTGGTTATGCCCTCAAACCATGCAGCTACAGCAACAGAACTCTTTGCCGGGTGGTTTAGGGTCCAACACGGGAATTAGCATCCTGCCTCATGGGAAGTCCTGCCTCCAACCCGTGCCTGTACAAAGCAGGGAATATTCCCTGGTCTGTGCTATCCTCCAAAAGATGCTTGAGTATTGCCTGTGAGACCAGTAATACCCCTGGAACCAAACCTGCATGGACATGGCCTGAGCCCAGTCTCCAACCTTGTTTAATTGGGTACAGGTAATTATTACAGCTTAGCTGTGCGCTAAGAGCGTACAATCAGGACTTTTCCACTGGCTTAGAAACTCATAGTTTTATTTGTTCAGAGTTCACTTAGCTCCTTATTACAAGGAGCAGACCTGGGAATGAGAGACATCCCTGGTGTTCAAATAGTAACATGATTATAAAAAAATCCCTCCAAAATCTCTCCACAGTGCCATTACATCCAAACGACTGCAAAGGGTGGCAACAGAGCAACTGCTGTGGAGGACAACAATGCACTTTTAACATCCCTGAGCAGCACCAGAGGAAGTGATGGAACCTTCAGAACAGTGTTCATACTATGGCATAATCACAAGAGCAATTTCTTTCCAACCTCAGTTATTTAGTGGTTGTTCTATTGCCTAAATGGCACAC
This sequence comes from Platyrinchus mystaceus, assembly GCA_035041135.1. Classification (NCBI taxonomy): domain Eukaryota; kingdom Metazoa; phylum Chordata; class Aves; order Passeriformes; family Tyrannidae; genus Platyrinchus; species Platyrinchus mystaceus. Next base: position 144,674,369 of record JAWWLV010000088.1, read on the forward strand.
TGGAGCTAAATCTTTAGCTTAGCTGAGCCTTGTAAAGTGTCTGTATTTTGGCTGCAATTTTTTATGAATGTCAAGGGCTTGCTTAGATTCTTGAAGTCTCCTAAAGAGGTAAATGACCTACAAGTGAATTAGCAGAACATAATGCCCAAACGAGCATCACTCACCTTTTCTTTTTTGACTTTGATTTTCCTTGGAACTGGAACATATGTGCTGTTAAAAGAAAAACAAAACCAGCAGTAAGATAAATAAAAGCCCAACTTATTAATATTTTCAAGTTATTCCAAATAAAAAATATTCTTCCTGTACAATAATAAATTCAAATTATTTGAAAGTAATAAATTCAAGAAGTTGCTGTAAAATGAGGCTGCAGTTAAGTAATACAGCATGAAAAGAACTGAGCTGTCACTGAAGCAAGTTTATAGGAAACCATTACATTCTTAAATTTCCAAACTAATTATTGACAGTAGGACACCGAAGATTTAGTTGAGAATATACTGCACAGTCAATACTATGTGGAGCTCGAGACTCCTAATTCTTGAATCGTGACTGTTGCAGTCTTTGTGCTTTGAGGATGGGAAGGACTTTCCATTTAATTTCATGGCAGAAAAACCTTTTCCCACCAGGGGGAGACCTTTCCCCTCCTAATATTTGGAGACACCTCAGAGTTTTCAGAGTCAGTGGCAGCAGAGTTCATAATTTCTGTGGTTATGTGCTGATCGGCATTCCCAGTACACAGCCCCTCACCAGTAAGCTACTCCCCTCCTGCCCAGGGCGATGCTGAAGGCTTCCTGCAGTTCCTAGCACAAAAATTCCAAGTCATACCTTATGACTGGATTGAAATCACGAGTCATGACTTGAAAACAAAAAAAACTTTTATTCACCATATCTCATGCACAGCCATGTGTGCTGGCATTGCACAGTTCATCATGAGTGATGTAAAAAAAAAATCTCCTTGAGTTTGTTTCAAGTGAAAAAATTCTGGTGAACTGGCCTGATAATTAAAGTAATCCCAAAATGTACTCTGCAAACTTTTTGGATGGGTTGTGGTAAATCACCAAAACCATTATTTTAATGTAAACACTTTCACTTGGTTTTTGGTAACTACAAGGCTCCTGTCATTTGTGTTTTATTTTCTTTGAACCATGGAACATAAACACTTTGAAACCTTAGTCTAAATCTTCGCAAACCTGGCAAAGTTCTTGTCTCCTTAGGTACTTCTGGGCATCCCTGACCTGCGATCCCTGCTCTAGGCTGGATGCACTGAGAAAGATGATGGGTGGTTCCAGCCCTCCTGAGAGGTGGCACAAGATGCTAATGGGGAAAGGGACACTGATACAGACTTCTTGATCTGCTCTCAGGAAATATGCCCTTGCAGCTGCTTTCCATGCCTGACTTTGGTTAGCAAATCAGCAGACATAGTCTTGGTGATTCCATGTCCTTTTTGTGGTTATGAAGACAAAAAGGGCTCCTTTCAGAAGAAATACCCAAGGTCTGCTGTCATTTGGCTGCAGAATTTCATAAACATGCACAGAAAATATCAGCACAGTGATAAAAACCCAGGGCATCCAGGGAGCAAGTGACCCAGTAAGTACCACACAGGAGCGAGACAGAGTGTCCTGTGATGAAGGTGGAAGGAATACAAAAATAGTCTTTGCCAAACCAAGTGGAGCTTTTTTTTCACTATGCATAGTCCTAGAAGACTTGCAGAAGGCAAGTTAGGGAAACTAGGCTAAATATATGACTGATGAAGGCCTGAAGGTTTCCTATCCCTGAAAGGGCTTTTCTTAGTCTTTTCTGGAATAATGCTTAGTGTTAGAGAGACACTTTAGGTTGGGACATATATAAGTCAAATGGGATATGGCTCAGACAATCATTCAGCTATCAATTCAAAATAATATTAAGACAATCTGCAGTTTATATTTTGGTTTGAACCACAAAAATTCTTAGTATATCACTGGGAGGAGAATATGTTTAATTCACAGGTTTTGAGTTTCAGGAAATTATTCTTTCATTTGAATGGGATACAGAAAATTAAACCCTGTGTAAAAGTCTAATCAATACAGGATGTTTATCTTTTTTGACTGTGAGTGCACTTAGATTCTTATTAGCCTAAACACAGTTGACACTATGCAGCCTGTGCACAAGGCATGACAACCAAGCAGGTCGGGAAAGGGACTTCTTTTCTTCTAAAATACCAATTTTCAGATGTGTTTTATTTTTATTTCATGCTTCTCCCCTTTAAAAATGCACACTGAACAGTTTCCTTATACACAGTATCTGACATTGTGTGTTTAATGTATGCTCATAGGTTAATTCTGCTAGCATAAAATTATGTTACATATATTGCTATGATTTGTGTGCTTATGATTCCCTGCTTTTATTATTCTAGAATTATACCAGCTTATTAATTATGCAATTTCCCTGCTTTGAGTATGGAAAAAATAATAAAATACTGGTATTTCTTCCATGTGATTAAATACTCACACACTAATTTATACCAGGTGCTTAACAAGCCCATGTATACAATCTACTTATAAATATATAATATATCCTGTAATTTATTAAGGAAAAATGTTTCCCCTTTCATGTGCTGTGAATGCATTGTAGTCAACCAGTTATATCTTCCTAATAGGCTAAGGGCTCACTCAACTTGCAGTGCAGACCTCAGAGTTCAGGAGGTGCCTAGAGCTTTCTCCTGGTGCAGGGACAGGCAGTAGACCTGCCTGCAAAAGGTGTGTCCATGTGAATTATAGAACCATAGAATCATAGAATCATTTCGTTTGGAAAGCCCTCTAAGATCATTGAGTCAGAAGTTGAACCAGCACTGCCAAGTCATCATTAAACCACGTCCCCAAGTGCCACACCTAAACATCTTTTAAATCCCTCCAGGCATGGTGACTCCACCACTCCCCTGGACATCCTGTTCCAATGCTTGACAGACTTGTTGGTGACGAAATTGTTCCTAATGTCCAGTCAAAAATTGCTCTGATGCAGCTTGAGGCCATGTCCTCTGGTGTTATTGCTTTCTACCTGGGAGAAGAGACTGACCCCCACCTCACCACAAACCTCCTTTCAGGTACTTTCAGAGAGCAATAAGGTCTCCCCTGATCCTCTCTTACCCCAGACTAAACAACCCCTGCTCTCCCAGTTGCTCATCAGACTTGTGCTCCAGACCCTTCCCCAGCTCCGTTGCTCTTTTCTGGACATGCTCCAGCACCTCAATATCTTTCTTGTAGTGAGTGGTCCAGTTTTCTAGGTGGGCTAATTATTCCAAGTTATAAGGGTTTCAAGACAACTTATGGCTATATAAATTAACTGCTGGTGGTGAAAAAAGTAAAAGGAAACTAACCCAGATTTGTTACAAGTTAAGAGAATCGTAATAAGAAGTGAAAATAATCTAAAATGCAAATGCAAAGAGAGAAAAGAGTAAAAAAAAAAAAAAAGAAGAAATAAAACTTCATTTTTTATTTCATCAAAAAGTTTTCCTTAAAATTGCAAAGTTGCTCTTGTGCCCAGTCAACATACCCAGGATATACTTTTCCAAGCTGTAAATGTTCCAAGACTTTGAAATTGTAAAAAAAGTTGAAATGTCTTGAAATACTTCTCTCTGGAATCAAGTAATCTGACCTGCTCCTTTTGTCTGTGTGTAGAAGGGTGCCATCAAGTAATCCCACAAGGCTGTGGTTTTACATCCAGCAGATAACCTCACACACAGTAAAAATGTCATATACTTCATTCTCTGGATTAGGAAAAGCCAGCTTATGGGAAGGGAGAGAATCTGGTAGTAGGCGTCCAGCAGAAACATGCATTTTGATCGCATTTCTCATTCTGGTGCTGCCATATTAAGCAAGACGACCTTTTCTTCTGACAGCACTCATAAGGAAGTACTGGAGAATAAATTCCAGTGTGGCACATTATTGACAAATAGAACACTTGAAGTTAAGGCTGAGACATGCAGGTGACACACAGAACATTGTCTCTTCACAGTTCTCAGTCACATTCCACCAGGAAAGACAAACTAAACTACTGACCAACCTGTCCAGGGGAGAATGCTGTGGATGGGGCACTAAGTGCTGCAGTCTGGATTGGCTCTCACCACCTCAGGTGAGCAACCTGCACACACCTCTCCCTCCTTGTCCTCTTCTGCAAGTGGAATATTATATGTTGGAGGACCACTTGGCCACCCAAGTGTCTTCCGTGGGATAATCCAGGTGTCTAGGACCACCCCTAAATGAATAACCCACCAAACACTAATTCTGCAGATGGCTTTCTGGTGGGTACATCTAGGTAGGGGCTGGCTGCACTCACTGTACTCCCAAGGGACCAGAGACAAGGAAGGATGAGCAGAAACCCAAAATGAGGCACTGAACCCTCAGGAGGCTTCTGCTCAAACTGGCCGCCTCCAGCAGCAAGAACTCCCCTTTTCATATCTGAAAATACTGTGTGGGGTTTTGAAGAAATGGGTCTTGATCTTTGCCTCAGTGACTGCACCATAACAGTACGCTTTTCCTAGAAAGCAAGAGTTTAGGGCTGAATTCTGATTTGAGAGGGTCTGTAAAGCACACCTAGGTCTTATCAGAAGCAGGGATTTGTCCCATGTAAGCTATGAACTCCTACAACAAGATGAAGTATGGAGCTCCCACCCCTTGTGCCTGCCCTTACTCACAAGTTGATGGTGCCTGTGGTGAGAGCGGTGACAACCCAGCGCAGGTCCAGCGTTTTGAAGGGGATCAGGATCATGCTCACATTTGCTGCCAGCTCTTTGTAGCTCTCAGGATAAACAAAGTGGTGAGTGGTCTTGCTCCCAACATCTGATTCATAGCCAGCAGTGGGGGCACGGTTCATTCTGCAGCCAAAAGTGAAGAAGCAGAAGAGGAATTAGGTAGGTACAAACACGTGAATCTCCACAAAGTCATTTGCTTGAGGGGAAGGAACATGCTCCCATGGCTAATGGGAGTGCTGTAAAGAGGCTCTTCACACACCCTTGACAGGGTGTTGGGGTTCTCAAGCAAGCTGGAAAGATCATCACCCATGTGGATAAACAGTAAATGAAAGCTCAGTTTTGGTGTGGAATTCCTTGATTGAACAGGAGTGTCTACCAAGCAGGTATATCTCTGAGCATATTCCTAATTTCTCTTTACAGTCAGCAGAGAGCTGATTAAAAGGGTCAGGAGCCCAGGAGGACATATTTCATCCTAAAGCTGCATCCTCTAGTTGGTGAGAAAAACATTGTCCTGAAGTACATCAGTTTGACTTCTTGCAGTTTCTTTCTCCCCATCGCTACAGGTGTATTTGAATATCTAGGATCAAGGTAATAAACTATGTTATGTGTGATGAGGAGCAGCCAATATTCTTTATGGTTGTTCCATCAAAAGGCATCAAAGCCACAGTGACAAATACAGGACCTGTTGCTGACCTTTCATGTACTCAAACCTTACTTTCTAGTGTTTCATACATCTACTCAGGGTGACTGTGCACACATGTGAGTTGCTTTAGGCAACCCTGGGGTAACTGCATGGAGATCTGCCCAGGGCCACCAGGGCTCAGTAAAGACGTGTTGGCCAAACAGGGCTACCCCACCTTATGTCAGGTGTATCAGGAAACAGTGAGGGGCTTTTTGAACTCAGGGGGTTTTGGAACTGCAGAAAAGTTTTATGCTTGTGTTCACTTCTGAAAGCAAATCTGGGAACACATCAGCAATTCCTTCCCCTGATGCTTTAGCTCCTTAGTGGTAGAGATTTGCATATTTCTGTGGTACAGCAAAGTGAAGATCAAAGATCCCCAGAGCAACTTGCACAAATCCATGGTGCTGTGAAACACCATGGAGAAATCCTTCATCTGTCTCTGAGCACAATGGGATTTTTCTGCAGTGACATTAGCTCAGCTCCTGGCAGAAGCACAGGGAGGACAAGGAAGGATGTAGCTGATGAGGTGATGAGGAGCATCGTACATTGCCAGATGATATGCTGCCGTGGCTGCTGATAACAGGGGAGGCAAAATCTGTTTATCAAGTCTATGCCAGGCTGTGTTATTGCAGTGCTCCCCCAGGTGAATTACTTAAGTTCCTTCTAACTCCCTATAAGGGAGTTATTAGCATAGGCAGAATAGCCTGCCAGCCTACAAGGATTTCTTATTGAGTTTCCTGTTATTGGCTTTCCTGCCAGAGACCCTTATCAGTGTAGAAAGCTTGAGAGTTTCTATGTTTTATCTTGAGATTAGTCAGTTGAAGATATAAAATATGAGGGTTTCTTTCCATCAAGACGAAGACGATGACATCTTATTTATCTTGCAACCTGCCCTCAGGTCT
>JAWWLV010000088.1:144680775-144708903 GCA_035041135.1 Platyrinchus mystaceus
TTGGCCGTATTGCCAGAGCACATGGAAGTGAGTATCAGGTCACCAGAGATTTTGTGTTTGACGCACAGAGGGGTCACCTTCTCTGCACAAATTCCCATGGTGAATCCTAAAACCTTGTGCAATCCTTTCAGATCTGGCTTAAGATTGCTGAAATATAAATCCGAGACTGAAAGGTTCAATTTCAAGTCACAGAGAGTTCTGCCCTTGCCAGGGCTGCATGGCTATGGGAAAGGCAAGGCCTCAGAGCAGAAACATGCACCTGAGTGTGTTACGCCTAAGTTATTACTTTAAGTCAAGCAAAGCCTTTTCTGCATCAGTCTGGAAACATGGGCCAGGTAATATAAGAAAGTCCACACAGGAATGAGACACTCTCCAAAGGGATGGCCACAGAGTTTGGCATAAATGCACCACAGCTTCCCACATTTGCAGCTGCCCCACGTTTGCAACCTGTAGGACTCATGTTGAGGGCTCTCCTTTTCCCTTCGTGGATCTCAAGACCAGGTTGGCTGCCTCTGCCTTTGGGGAGGTACTTTTGGCAGGGAGAAGACACGCAACTGAAAGAAGCAACTCCTGAAGTGATTTGTTGTGAACATTTAGATGTCATCTGAAGACTCTATGGCATGTCTGAGTCACATTGGAAGCCAAGTGGCTTAACAGTTCAAATAGTGCTTATCATTTGTTGATTTACTCTTGGTTTCAGTGCACAGCTTCCTACTAAGTTGTTTCTGAGAGTATAATCCCACTTGTGGTATTTTTTAATCCCTCCCTTCCGGCCCTTTATTGTTCCCCCAATTGTACTGTACTGGCAGCTGTGGTGTGAAAGGCAGAAAACACATTGGAGATGAACTTAGTCAGTCCAGGAATCTTGGCTGCCCTCTGGATGATTAGCTCTGCTTACCTAGTTCCTGCTTGCATCTCAGTGGGTCAAAGTAGCCAACCTTCATTGCCTCAAAAAGGAAAGGCGATGTGATCCTTTAAAAAGTACCTGAAGCCAAACAGTTGCCTTCTGTCCACTGAAAAGTGACTTTGGTTTCCCCACCCCACCATTGCTTAAGAATGAACCAGTGCCAGAAAGTCAAATTTGATACAGTCAGTTAAATGCCTAAAAGATCATTTGTGAGTAATAGCTGCAGAAGCAATTTTTTATTCAAAACTGACAATTTCTTTTTCATCTCTGGTTTTCTAACGCAGATGAGTATGGATCATGCAGAACAAGTTACAGTATCAATACCTATTAACACTTTTTTTTCCGGGCTAAAACATAGGGTCATATCTCCAACACACATAGTTTATATCCCTGGAATTTAGATTTGACTTAAGCACCATATTTCACTAGATAGCCCCTGAAATCTTGTTTGCTCACTTGTCACCCAAAATACCAGTGAATTTTAGACAACAAAGGTCTCTGGAGCTGGGGTGGTTTTTACTCACCTGAGCACAAAGTCATGGGAGTCAATATCTTGGCCATACTGCGACTGCCGGAGGTTCCCAGAGTTGCCCACGACAGCGCATCGTCTGCACGTGTAAGTACCTCTCTCCTGCAGGGGATCCCCATCCCCGGGAATGACTCCAAACAATTCTGTGAGAGTGGCATTCAAATTCCTCGGAGCTTTCTCTGCTTGCAATTTCTGTTAGGGAGAAAATTCACTCCAGGTTATCAATGCAGGCAGCCTTTCTGAGAGCTAAACGTAGCTTCTCCTCAAAGACCATTCTTGCATCCACCTGCAGACACTGCTTTCTGCAGCACAAGGCTTGAGGTTGGGAGTCAAAGTATTAAAAAAATAAAGTAAAAACCCCTTCCCATTAACTTTTTTTACTTGGCTCCCCTTTTCTCCTCCATCTCCTCAGATTCCCTCACCTCCTCAGACTCTGTCTAGCCATGAAGGAACAGATCATGCATTCTCTCCAAGGTTGGCATTAGCAGCATAAATGTTCCTCTGGTATCTATAAGCCTACACTCACCCTGGGCCAGGTATCTCCTGGTAGAACATGTATAATGTCTTTTAGCTCTCCTAAAAAGGACAGAAAAATCTCAGGGAACCTGATGGAACACAGAAATGGCTTATATCCCTTCCACATATTTTGGCATATGCCAGAAGTGAGAGAAGGAGATGGGAAGTGAAGTGTGGAGGAACCAGCTGCTTGTGCAAGAGAAAACTACAGTAGAGTTAGCCCTGAGGGCTGGAGATGTAAAATCATCTAAAAAATATCTCCAGGATGAGGAAAACCACCCGGACCTTGGTCATTGTATCTGTTGCCATGGAGGGAAACTGTTTTGTAGCAGCTCTGTGGTGCATGGTAGAAACAATGGCTGGACAGGGAAGGTAGAGGCAAGGTGCAGGGTGGGTGATGGTCAGACACTCCCTTTCTGGGGCTCAGCTCTCTGAGGTCTCCTAAAAAGTTTGGGAGTGCTGGCAGGCTCACAGACACCATTGCCCACCTTGTGGGGTTGCTTGCTTGCAAGCTTACAAAGAGAGAATGGCTGCAGCCAAAATGGGCCAAAAAGGCTCTGTCTTGCTTTGCTAGCCCTGGGCAAGGAGAGGCAGGGAGGGAGAGAAGAGAAACACCTTTTCCCACGACTCCCAGGAATGGCCCGGGGGAATTTGGCTTTAGTTTCCAATATGTTTCCCTTGGCTGCACCAGGAACTGTTCATTTGTCCTCGTATCTCCCTCTCTCACACAAACAGATGTAGCACTGTAATTTTCGTTAAATTCCATGCTGTCTTCTAGCAGAATGTTATTTGCACTGAAATGAACTACAGGTCTGTGGAGCTGAGAGCTACAAGATGACATTAAGGCCAAGAACTTGAAACAAAGAAGACAAAGACATTTTGCATACATAGACTTAATCTTCTGACTAATCCTTCTTAGTCTATATACTTGTATATGGAGTGCAGAAGGTGATTAGGATGCAAGGTAATTAGGATGTCCAAACAAGTACTACGTTAATGACCACATATGTCACTGTTTAGTGGACAGCTCAATTATTTAAGTGAAAAAGGTTACCTTCCAAATTCCTGTGTGATGCTACAAACACATTGCCACATATCTAAACTCTTGTATATTCTTTGTGAATCCAATCTAACCTGATATTACTCTGAATCTGTGAAAAACAGTGTTTGAAACAGTGTTTTGCAGCCTTCAAAAGAATTGGAGACTTCATAGATGTCATAGAGTGTTGTAGCAGGTGTATGATGTAGTAAAATCTGATCGTTCTTATAAAAGGAACTTATTTTGAGTTATTTCAACACACATTTGCATACACCCATGTATACTCTCTCTTTGTAAAGGCGAGCTGACTTTTAACTGTATTTAAGAATGAAAGGCAAAACCACCAAAATCTTATTCTTGAACTGATTTTGCCTGTGAAAATTCAGATGTGGAAGGTAATTTTCAGAAAATTCTAAAATTCCGTTATGTTGCTGTCAGTGTAGAGTAACTACTTCAACCAAATTTAAACATGGGCACCAACATCAGCCTGAAAGCAGGACACTATCATCCTACAATCCCTCAGTTTGCACAGCTCCAACAGGAAAGACTATTAGTAATGTTAGAATTTCTCTCAGTGACCTCAAAGAGGATGACATTCATACAGTGAGACATCTGTCCTTAACTCATTTCAATTCCTCTGCTTGAATTTCCTCAATGATTATCTGATGGAACTTTACTTTTCAGGCCTAATCTTCGATTAACACTAGTCAGTCTTTGATTTTTCAACAAAACAGAGAAGAGTAGGGAACAAAGCTGGTTAACTCCAAAGCATATCCAACTTCTAAAAGTTCAGATCTAATGCACAGCCAATTCCTTATTGCACAATGTTTGCTTGGCTTATTGAAAAAGACTATTTTAATAGCATTACAATTACAAGCCGATTATAGTTCACTTTCCCACACCAAATTTTTGTCTTATTTTTTTTGAGTAATGTAATTATTTTTTTTTTAACCAAGTCTGGCCTTTCCCATAAATCAACAGAATCACTGGGTGAAAGTCTGTCCACTCTGTGCAAGGCAGAGACATAGCAGTGCCACGTGGCATTGCTGGGACAGCATCCTCCCTCCAAGTGCTGTAGGTGTGTGACAGGGATATGTGTATGGATATAGCTGCTAGAAGTGGCATTATATACACTGAAATACCTGACCCCTGTGTCCTGAGTGAAGTGGCTGCTTTTCTCAGAAGTCTGTGCAACCAATACCTGTGTCTAAAGAAGCAGTTTAACCTCTTGCCTAAGACCACAAAGCATCTTAACTCACCTTGTGTCCATATATAAAATATCAGTGGATCACTTAACTCTCCAGCTTCCCTGCATAAGATATTTGTCTGGCACTTGAGAATTGGCTCTTTACCTTAGGTTGTTAAAAACCGTAACTGGGAGTTCAGATTGAGTCATTTCCTAATCATCCTCACAGGGAACATGGTATCTAAGCTGTTATCCAGCCTTAGAAACTCCCCATTTCACATGCAGAAATTTACTAGCTGGATTTGCATCTTCTTATTTTAAAAAAATCAAGTAAGAAAAAAAAAAAGAAAAGCAAGAAAAAGAACCCTCAAAGTTTATGCACTTCCTTTCTTTAGCCATGAACGGCTTTCCAAGGAAGAGCTTGTTCCTTCTCTCATCACTGTGCACACACCTTCATTAAGGATGACAAGGGATTTGTTGCTTTTTTAAACTGCTCAGAGGGCTTTACTGAGCTCTCTGGTGCCATCACATTGACAGCTATTGCAAGAAGCGATACCTAAAAACTTGGCTAAGGGCTTGTAAAGGGAGAGTGTAAATTCAGCCAAGGCTGCTCAGAGATAATAGCTTGGAGTGGTGATGATACAGCTACAGTCATAGAATTACAGAATAATAGAATGGTTTGGGTTGGAAGGGACCTTAAAGATCACCTGGTTCCAACCCCCCTGCCATGGACAGAGACAAGTCCCACTAGATCAGGTTACTCCAAGCCCCATCTGCCTGGCCTTGAACACTACCAGGGATGGGGCATCTACTTCTCTGGGTAACCTGGGCCAGTGCCCCACCACCCTCAAAGGAAAGAATTTCTTCCTAATAACTCATCTTAAACCTTCCCTCTTCCAGGTCAAAGCCATTACCCCTTGTCCTATTACTACATACCCTTGTGAAAAGTCCCTCTCCAGCTCTCTTGTAGCCCCCTTTGGGTATTGAAAGGCTGCAACAAGATCTCTCTGGAGCCTTTTCTTTTCCAGGTTCAACAACCCCAACTCTCTCAATCTGTCCTTACAGGAAGGGTGTTCCAGCCTCTGAGTATCTTCCTGGCCTCCTCTGGACTTGCTCCAAGAGATCCACATCCTTCTTATGTTGGGGCCTTGAAGGAGTCAGGAGAACCTCAAGGGAAAGCTCTCCTGGTGCCTGTGCACCCTGAACACACAGTCACATTTGGCAGCGTATTAAATACAACATCAAAATCCCAAATTATTAGCAGGTAGAATAGATTAACCTGTAATCATTGATGTGATGTGGATGCAGGTAGAAAATGGATCAAGGCAGACAGGTATAGGTGTGGGTCTGGCAGCGGCCAGCACTGGTGAGGCATCATTGCCAGCACACAGCCAGGCAGCTGGGGGAAGTTGATGTAGCAGTACTGGGGTTTGTGGCTTTTCTAATTTTTTTAAACTGTTTTTAAAAGTTTAAGAGGGAATAAAACCTCATGAGAACCTCTTTTGTACAGCTACTAATTGCCTTGCTGCAGCAGTTTGGAGGCATTAACACTCATGCAACACTATAAGACATTATACGAAGATTAATCCTGGCAACTCTGGTGGGGCAAACTCAGGTAATCTCCATTTTGCAAACTGAAGGAGAAGCTAAAAAGAAACAATCAATTTTTAAAATTCTCCCTTGGTTTGGAAAATATGGCATTTATATTGTTGTATTTAATGTCCTGTAATTTCTATGCATCAAAGAGTTGGAAGGGGAAGAACACAGACTCTTTCAAGAGTCTGGTCTTTGTTTAATGATTTGTGTCATCAAAAAATTTACACTCTCAAATACGAATGTATATGTGCATATATTATGTAAATAGCACACAATAATATGCATTTGCCAAATTGTGTGATTTCTGACTTCCATGGCTGATATGAGTCACCTCTACGCTACTCTACAGTGTCAGACCACGCCTGTGCAAGCTCTCTGTGCCCTTGTTTGTGGCTTCAGGATGTTTGCAGCTCAGGAAAGTGCATCACAGTGCTTAGAGAGACCTGTGAGCTTGGACCACCTTCACATCCATCTGTCCTCACCACAGGAGGAGCAGCTCCAGCCCAGCTGGACTTGTGTGGGGGCTGCCAGTGGGGATACGAGGTAGTCTAGGGTCAGATTCTTCTAGTATGCCCAAATCTGGTCTATATGTCATGCTTCCAACCAAGCAGTGCAATAGCAGGTGGGGCTGGCACGTGGCAGGTACTGGGAGCAGAGCCTGGGACCTGGCCTGGATTCGGTACCACCTTCTGCAGAGATCTGGTAGCTACACGCTTCCTTCAGTGCACTGAGCCCTCTGTGTTGCCTTCAAAGTGTCACCAACAGCGTCCCAGTTTTAAAGAAAACTTCTGGTGATCAAAGTACTTGGGCACATTTTCTACAAAGAGCATTCAAAATGCATAACTCAGGTGCCAAGTAGCTCTGCTGCTGTCTTAAAAATAAGTGCAGCTTCCACAACTTCCCCAGGGCACGTGTTGGGGACTCCCTTTTGTTCACCAGCTGGTTAGCAAATTTTAAAGCCATATATTACATTTTTTCCTGCAAATATATTGATTTAAAACTAATATTTTCTTCTAGATACACCAATAACATGGCCCCAAGAGCTGAACTATCTTCTAAAAAAAAGAAGGCAAAACTATCAAATATCATAAGACTCAAGATAAAAACTGCTATAACATGATAGTTTATGAACAATGTGCTACAGATAAGATTGCTAGGAAACTCTGAGCCTGAATTTACTTATCACACCTTTAATCTATCAACCTCAACACGTTTATTTTGAATTTAGAACAGCATGTTCTGATCTCATATTTTTAATACTTTATGGCCACTAAGAACAATGCATCCACCCCTGAGAACAAAACAAGAAAACTATAAATAAATGCTGTGCTGTGTTACAGCATGTAATTCTTGATATGTTTCCTTATATATGGGTTACTAAATTTAGAGAGAACATCCACAGCATTTGTGTCATAGTAAAACAATAGAAAACTTGCAGGTGAACCAACTCAGGGAGATGGGAAAGAAAATATAAACAGAAAGGAATGTATCACATAACACCAGGTGCCACCTTCCAAAACACTGAGACTCTCACAGTCCCCGAGAATAAGAAGAAGGAAGGTAGAGAGAGAGAGAGGAGATGAGAGACAGGAAGGGAGGGAAGGGAAGGAAGGAGAGAAGGAGGAAGGAAGGCAGGAAGGAAGGAAGGAAGGAAGGAAGGAAGTTCTAACAAAATGGTTACAGCCTGGAGTGTTACTAAGGCCCAGATCCTCCCCCAGAGCAGAGGACTTGAATTCAAGTCACAAAGAGCACAGAGCATCTGCAGCAGTGTACCCAGGAGGAGAATTTGGGCCATTATTTGCTACCAGACAAAAGTAATGAAGGCAGAGTTTATCATCTGTGTAGATTTGAGCAAATGAAAAGCAATGAGCAGTCCTGACAACATCTCCCTTGTTTCCATGAACATAGAAACAGCCAGGTACACTTTCAGGTGTTCTCCAGAGCAGCCCTACCCCATGCAGCAGGATGAGCCACTGCAGGGATGGTGGCATTGACCTTCTCTTTCCTGCTCTTTTCCACTTTCATAGGTGGTAGCACTAAATCCAGTATGGACAAACAACTTTATTCAGAGCAGGCAGGAATATTTCCTTCCAAAAGGCCACATTCGACCAAGATGAAAGAGTTTGAGCCATATATTCTCAAATAAACCATGAAGCAGCCTGGCAGCCATGTGAAGAGCTGTATGCAAGTGAAACCACCCCACTCTTCAGCCCCAAATGCCACTTTGTCTCCACTGATCATTAGTCTCTGAAATCAGTCCTCACTGTCCTAGTAGTGGAGGCATACAATGCTGCAGGACCATTGGGATGAATAACATTCACATGTTCAGCAACAGAGCTAAAGGGGGAGGGAGGACAGACCGAGCTTGGTAAATGGGCAGCTCTCCAATAAGGGCTCTGCCTGCATTTAGTCCAAACACATCCCATGACAGGAAAGTCACAGCCATGTAATTAATAACTCCAGTGCAGTCACCATCACCTCAGAGTCTCAGTTACAGCACAAGGAAACCACCACACTGTCTGAAGGCAATTCCTGAGAGCGAACACAGTCATTTCTCCCCTGAATAGAAGTTTGAGCAATTTCAGGTCTCCTCATGCCTCATCTTTATGTACAAATATAGTAAAAAATGACAAATTACTGCATTGGCAAAGCCCACAAGAGTAAAGCATGGCCATGAGCAATGTTTTCTTAAAGACTGGCTGACATCTCAGAATCACTTTGAAGATGAACCTAAAAATGAACAGTGAAAAGGGAGTGCCGTCAGGATGCACTGGGAGTTATTTACTGCAGAAATGACAATGACTGTCTTGAAAAAGCTTAACCAAAGCAACATATACATTAGAAATCAGTAGCAATGAGGAGGTGAGGCCACATTGTGCCTGGGTTTGCCCAAGACCATCTTTCAGAGGAGTCAGGGTACTTTCGCCATATATCACGGATTAGGGCAAAGATTTCCAGTAAGCTACTGACTTCCAATACACAATGCAGTTTTGGGGGACACCAAAAAATTTCACACATCATGGTTGAAGACAAAAAATGTCTAGAAATATTAGAAGATTTATTTTTACCATCTGAAAAACAGAATGCTTTGATTTTGTATTCTGAAGTGGTATATTCCCTTTGAACTTGATCTGAATTAAAAAAAAAAAAAAAGAAAACACTAAAATATGGTTAGACAGCTCAGAAAATTAATGAAAAGCTTTTATTTGGGGCAGAGGAGGGGAGACTTTTGACTGTTCTGAAAGTCACTGTTTTTTTCATTTTGCTGAAAAAGAAACAGACCTCCCCCAAAACAATCTGTTTCAGGTTGAGCTGAATTTTTAATGCACTGGTGAGGCCACACCTCAACTACTGTGTCCAGTTCTGGGCCCCTCACTTCCAAGAAGGCCACTGGGGTGCTGGAATGAGTCCAAAGAAGAGCAATGAAGCTGGTGAAGGGCCTGAAGCAAAAGGCCCTTGAGGAGTGATGGAGAGAACTGGGGTTGTTTAGCTGGAAGAAGAAGGGGCTCAGGAGTGACCTTATCATTCTCCACAACTGCCTGAAAGGAGGTTGTACCCAGGTGGGGGTTGGTCTCTTCTCCCAGGCAACTAGGGTCAGGATAAGAAGACATTGTCTAAAACTGCACCGGGGAGTTTAAGAGGACTTTCTTCACAGAAAGGGTGATTAGATATTGGAATGGGCTGCCCAGGGAGGTGGTGGAGTCACTGTCCTTGGAGATGTTTAAGGAAAGCAGGGACATGGCATCAGTGCCATGGTCTAGTTGACAAGGTGGTGTTTGGTCTCATCTGGAAGGTCTTTTCCAACTTAATTGATTCTGTGGTTCTATGAATTCAGATATGGCTTTTTTTTTTTTCCCACAGTTTCACTACAAGAAAGAAAATCACAAATTTAGACTTCTATACTGAGTGTACTGAGTGTCTCAAGCTTTTTTTTTTTTTTTTTTTTTTTTTTTTTTTTTTTTAGGAGAGAGAATGCATTTAAACCTCTTGTTTAAATCAGTGAGTTCTGAATGCAGAATGCAGCGTGGCTTTACTTGGGTTGCTGTGCAAACGATCTACTAAGCTCTATTTGGGGTATGCCCCCTCCTCTGAAAACTGCCAGTTTTTAGATCAGCTGAGCTCCCTGGTGAAATCTCAAGCCAGGGAACTAGGACCTGAGCTTGACATCTCCCTTCTCACAACTTCAGCAGAGCCCAGCTAGGAAACATGGGGACAACAAGGAAAAGCATCTGGAGGCCACAAGAAAAATGCAAGCATTGGGAAATCAGAGTCATGACCAAGGAGCAGATGAAAGGATACATCACCTGGAGGACATAAGACACATAGCAAAAACAACAGTTTCATCATAAAATGATCATATCATTTATACAACAATTAAAAATGTCAGAATCCAGTGGCATTTCTTTTTCATCAGTAAATGCAACAGCCAGAGAAGTGAGAAGTGATAAATCCAATACAGCCTCATTCCCACAGCACTTGACATCCCCTCCAAAACTTAAATGTCCCCACCTCAATAGTGGGTGCCTGTCAGAAAGGCCCCATCAGGGTGCCATAGAAGGGCTGAAAGCCCTGGATTCAATAACAAGGGTTGTGATCGCCAAAAGACACCAACCTGGAGGCTGTTGTGTGTTCAGAGAAAGGCACAGGGGACTGTTTTTCCCAAAGAGGGGGAAAACAAGTGAAGTACAACTGTGATTTCACAGGACTTGTGTGTTAGCTGCTCGGCAGTGCAGGCCACGAGTAGATCATTCAATTGAGGTCTTGTTTCAAGAGAATATAAAAGGGGCTTTTGTTGGGTAAAACATCAGGATAGACCTTTTTTCCCTTCTGTGCTTTTTGAACAAAGTATCCACTAGCTTTCATGGTACTTGGATCAAGCTCCAAGGGTGGTTGGACCACCCTTCTCAAGGATATGCTGGGGCTGCTCCTTCCCAGCAACCCACAACCAACCATGTGTTTTCCAGGCCTGTTTTACATCATCAGCCATAATGGAGAATGTTTTCATACGCATGCAATTAATCATTTTTCATTTAATCCTGCTAATTATTTACACATCTTATAGTAGGGAGAGCCCCAGGAGAATTACACACTTCACAATGAGTTTGCTTTGCTACCTCGACGGATGGCAAAAAGCCCATCTGACGCAAAACCAGCCAGCTTACGAAGTCTGGTCTTTCAAAGAGAAGGGAGAAAATGGCAATATTGACATTTGCAAATTCTGGATTTATCACCTGACTCTGTCAGGGACTTTTCTAGCTTGGTGAAAGCAAATGTGAACTCCAAGCCCCTCTGAACTAAACAGCAGCACAAACACCCAATTCGTCCCACTGCCTTCTTTGTCAGCTGAGACAGCAAATGCTTTTGGCAGAAACCATCTCTTGCTACCTGCTTAGCATCACCTGAAGCCTGAAACCGTGACTGTCACCCAAACTCTGGGCTGTATCCACACCTCCCACTTACCAGCCACCACCTGTAGCTGTCTTCTGGGATCAAGGCATTTTGTGAGGTCAAGAAAGGTTGCATAGTAGAATTAAATCTCTGATCAAACCAGAGGGAATGTCCCATCTCCGAAATGCACGTGCGACAGCTGCAAGGTCTCCTGGGGTACTTGAAGAGTTTTTGGACTTGCTCTGAAAACTGCATGACGAGATGTCTGGGATCCCAGGTGGTTGTGGTCACCTGGTGTGTGTAGTTGAGCAGAAATGACGTTACGGTGATGAGCAAAAAGGCAAATGTAAACATTTTCACATTTCTCCTCCTTACGACAACCATCTTTCCCACTCAGGTTCTGCCACCACTGCTGACCAAGTACAATGTAAGGGTCCAATGTAAGGCAAAATGAAAGGGTGCAGCAGGCACCGGTCAGTTACCACCCCGGTCTTAGGCTGAACAGGCTGACTCCAATACCTTCATCCATAAGGGAAGAAGTTTCATCTTTCCCAAACGGGCTTAAAAAAGGCAAAGCGGAGTATTTCCTTTCACCTTCTCAGAGTGCTTCAAGTTCCTTCCACTTCTCTGTGTCCTGCTGCTAGCCTCTCCTGATGAAAGTTTAATGGAGACAGACCCTTGTCTTTCTGAGTACCAGAATTTTTAAAGGGAAGCAATATCAGCATTAAAATTCCAGTTTTGAGCGTAAGAGTAACCCACACATTAAAACAAGCAAATTGTAGAAAGAAGAGGGTGGTTATTCTTTTTCTTGGAAGTTAGTTCTTGAGGGATTGGATCATCTGGAGACATACATTCCATCAGGGAGACATGCTTTGATGTCCATGTAAGCCATGGAGAGCAGTTTGCAACCTAGAGACACACAAACAGAAAAAAAAAAGAAAGTAAAATAGTTTTCAGATTTTGGTTTTTTTTGCATTCCTCCTAACCTATTCTCTCTGCTTTTCTCTGCCCATACTAAAACTTCTGATTTGCTCAGAGACCTGAACACAGCAGCAGCAGCTTCCAGCTCTTCCGCGGTATTTGCATACAGAGAAGTTTCAGGGTGAAATTCGGAAAGGGCAGAGCATCGACCTGTGGACATTGAGTCTCTTTGTATTGAATCAGCCTCCTTGCTCTGCTCTGGCCTTATTTGAATTACAGTTTGTAGCTATTTGAATGGCAATGACTCACCACCTTCCTTCAGGATGACCTTGATAGCCACAAGATATGCAGCAAAGTATTCATAACTCAGAGCAGCTGAAGAAAAAGCACCCGGCAAAGGAGGGAGGAGCAGGATAGGGAGAAAGATGAATTGCTTCCTTTCTCTTGCTTCCCCAACCCAGCTTAATTTCTTAAGGATTGGGACTGGACTTGTGATTCAGAGAAAGCCAAGCAAGAACAGCCGTCATGTCCTGGGACAGAGAGGGGAAATCTAAGTATAAAATAGCCTTTGTTTCACGTGGGTTATTGCTGTTTTTCCTGCCAAGGGTAGGTGAGGGCAGCCTGTGTTCTCAGACAGTTCCTATGAGAACCCAGGAGAGAGGTAGAGAGGCATGAAGTTGCTTTGGGGATACAGAGGAAACCAGAGCTGCTCTCCCTTCCCCTCTTGGTGTCCTGGGCTCAGCAGCTGTGATTTAAACAGGATTTTAAAAGTCAAAAAATTAATGCCTTCTTCCCACAGTGCCATTGTTTTGTGGGAAGAAAAACATGTTACTTTTAAAACTCTGGAAATTTCTTCATAAAGTCCCAAAAGTGCCATTGCTTAAATAACACTTTTGGGGTTTTTTTTGTTGATTTGTTGTTTGGGTTTTTTTAAGTTAGAAAAAAAAACACAGTGAAGCAATTATGTCAGAATATGTCCAATTTATGAACAAGCAAAAGTCCAGTGAGAGAAGTCTCATTCACTGCTAAGCTGCAGGTTTCATGCCAACAAAGAGCAAAACTGCAACTTTTACCACTAAACCCCATTATTTTAACCCATTCTGTGTGCCACATTGATGCAGGATCCCCCTCATTGCATCACTCAAGTGTGATGCTTATTCAGACGTGGGGGAAAAGCAGCTGGTAGCCACAGCATCCCCAGCTTTGTTGCTGGCTCTTCTCCTGGGGATCTGAGAGGAGCTGCCCCAGCTTTTCCAAAGAGTTTGACAGAGAATCTTGGAAACAGCACAGACTTGGATTTTAGAGGTGGTGTGTAAATATTTACCAAGTCTCATAAAGCTGAATCGAAAGACAGGAGCCTCAGACCATGTCTTGAGCCTTTGCTCCCGGTTTCTCCCTGCACGTGATGGGCAGCATGTGCCCTTCAATTAGCTGCTGTTTGCCAAATGCCTCAAGATTTATTTTAAGTCTGGCCCCTCCAACTGCATTTATAGGAGCTCAAGGGCTGACAAGTGGGTCAGGCTGGATAACAAAAGGCTTTATTAACCCCGTCTGCTCATGCTCCTTCCACGGTAAATAACACAGAACCAGGAAACAATCAGGCGCTCGCTTTAATGTTTTAGAGGGAAGTTTTTGGACTAACCAGGGATCTTCTGAACTATTCCCAAGTAAAATTTGGAATTGCATCCTGAGAGGTGGTGGGGATGCTGTCACTGTGACTTGGAGATTTAGAAAAAGAACTTAGGAGAACAGTCCCCATGCACAGCCCCATCCATGCCAGCTGGTTTCTGTGCCACAGAGCAGCCCCAAACACATTTGCTTTACTAGCCTGGATATAGTTGTTAGTCTAAACAATAACACAGCCTCTAACACCTCCCAAAATATGCCAAATCCCAGAAGTAAATAATTTCTCCATTTATAGAATGGATAATTCAAGAGCTGTGATGCTGGGGGGTCGAACCCCCACCACTGTCAGCGCTAGGCCAAGTCAGTATTTGTAAACACAGCTCCTGCTCTTCTGTTATATTTTTCAGAGGAGGAGGGAGGGGGATTATCCAGCCTTTCTTGGAAAAGCCTGTAAAATGGAGTATTGCTCATAAAACAGTTGTGGCCTCCAAAACAAGCACTTATTTCACCAGATTTATTTATTTAATTTTTGTAACTCAGCTAATGTTAAAGTTATATTTACAATTTGGGGAAGAAAAAAAAAAAAGAAGACCCAAACCAGTGTTTACGCAGTGGACTGCAGTGTCTTCAAACTCCTAATCATCCTGTCTTTAATAACATGTGATGGGAAGGTGAGAAGCCAGAAATCCAAAGGCCCTTTTCCCATGTGGATATAAACACCCCATGCTCTATTTTAATTCTTGTTAGTTTCCTATGAATGTTCACATTTCCTATGGATACTTGTGATAGATATATATATACATATATAACATGTGTACATATATAACCTCACAGAAAGGCTCTGGGGACTACATATGTGATTTAGGGCCTGAGGAAAAGGAAGACTGAAATGAAGGCAATGAGCAGTAGGACAAGAGGGCATGATCTTGAGCTCTGCCAAGGGAGGTTTAGGTTGGATATTAGGAAGAAATTTTTACTCAGAGAATAATCAGGCATTGGAATGGGCTGCCCAGGGAGGTGGTGGATTCACCATCCCTGGAGGTTTTTAAAATGAGATTGGATGTGGCACTCAGTGTCATGGTCTGGTAACCATAGCGGTGTTGGATCAAGGGTTGGACTTGATGATCTTGGAGGTATTTTCCAATTTGGTTGATTCTATGATTCTATGAAAATACTTTCTTCTTCAAGTTCACTGTGACTTGAACCAGGACTTCTTTTCCTTTCTTATAACACACGTGAGATTCAACCGAGACATCATTACTTGTACTCTTCATAGCATCTTGCACCATATCCCTGACCGTCCCTGAATCTCCCTGTGCTCATATTCGATTCATAAATCTTTGCAAAAGCATTTCCAAAGGATTCACCAAGGTGTTGGGATGTGAGGAGGGTAGGGACTGGTCTGGGAAACCATTCAGGGCTGCCAACCCCAGCTGTTCAGAATGTTCTACCACTGGATACCACGGGTTATAGGTAAATTAAGCCATTACAAGTAAGTAGCATGATTCCAAACACGGCCCTTATCAACATACCTTGGCATGACCTTGGCACATCTGTGGACAGGCTATTTTGGCCTCAGAGACCCAGAAGAAAATCCTGCAGACTTCAGGTACAGAGCTGTAGTGCCCAACCCTCTCCCAACTACAGTCCCCTGAGAGATAAACAGAGCTTAATACTGCATGCCTTTGGCTGTGCCTGTGGGCAGAGATCCCAGCTTAGCTCATGCAAGCAGCAGGTTAAGCTACCTTAAGTGATTGGGTGCTTAAGGTCTTATTTCTGGTCTGGATTTTGCCTGTTACCTTCCCACTCCTCCCCCTTCCAAGGTGTCCTGTTGTTCCCACATAACACACATTTTTACACCCTGCGATAACTTATTTATGCTGGTAACATGCAGTGATGGGCAACGCAGGCAAAATGTGAAAGGTTACGTTCCAGGAAGATCAGAGTGAGGCAGGTTCAGAAGAAGGGGCAGGTTCCTCCAAGCTCTGTCATGAGCATAGAAGTAGGTCTGTTGTGATTAAATGGTCATAAATGAGTGCAGAGCTTAATCTTTTGTCTACATTTTATGTTATAAAATATACCAGGATCAATCCATCGCTATTGTTTGCCTTCATTGTCTTCTCATGTTTTAGAGAGAAGGAACAGAAGGAACTTTTTTTTCTCCTCTGTCTGGTTTTTTTTCCTCCTGGGTAGATTTTATTTGCATTGTAAACTTACAGTCTGAAGAATGTCCCTGGTCCCTTGCCGATCTGGCAATTAACAGACAAAGATAAAAACACATCGGTTCAATGGACTAATATAAAGCAATTCTTAACACCTTCAGGAAGTATTTTTTTACAAATCCACCTACAAATGAGATGTATTCCCACCGCACTTGTCAGGTTCTGTGACAAAAGCTCATCTGCACACCCACAAAGGAGCATAAAAAGAAAATAGCAGTATGGGGAGCCTAAATAAAACCCTGCTCCAGCTGCTACCAGGCCCATCCCAGGGGCCATCAACCCATAAAAGTCTGAACCAGCCCAAAGGAGCCCAGGGGTACAAAGGCAGGTGGGAACCTGAAATAAGGACTCAGAAGAAGGGACACCCTGCCTGGGTCCCTCCCAGGGCTGGCCCTGCACAGCCTCAGCCTCAGGTGTGAAACTCACCCAGGTGAGTCAACACTACCTTTGGGACTGAGATGTGTTGCTGCCTCGGGGCATAGGACACCTTATGGGGTGCAGGGGAAGGGCATTTGGGGATTATGCAAGATCTGTGTGGTCAGCCACACAATATTAGCACAATGGTTAATTTTTTTGATTTCTTTGAAAAGATGGGCCTTAAACAAAAAGAATGTAGAAAATAATAATGAAAAAGACATCAAGAAAAAAAATCTCTGTGCTACTACTCATGCCCCCATATTGTAAATGTCCCAGTGTACTGGTGTTTGACTCCTCTTTGATGCCTACTTTCCTAGAAAAGAAGTACTCTGTACCAGCACCATGTTGAGGAGATTTTGTTAACTTGTGTTACATGTTGATGGTTCAGGATCCAGCTTTTCTGGTCTATAACTCACATTAAGACCTTGGTGTGAAATGCACTCTCTGCTTTGAGGTTGCCAGCATTTTCCAGACACAGCTTGTCAGGCAGAAGAGCACAAAGGTAATAGAGAGCAGCATCCCTGTAGCAGCATCCCTGTACAGTGTTCCATTCACAGCTTGAATTGTTCAAAGGTGCCAAAGTCCTTTAGACTCAAGACTTGGATATCCACCTGCCCTGCTGGAATCCGGGATAGGACAACATGACCTGCAGTTCTCTCATGATTGATGGTGGTCATCACAGAACCCTTCTACATCCCACAGTATTTTACAGCTGGAAACTCTATACTTCAAGGAGTAAGTTCAAGGTTTGCTGCAGACTACTAGAAACTGTGCTGTGCCAGAAAGGTCTTGGTGGCAGAACTGCAAGTGCCCATTTTCAGAAGCACAGCTCAGATTCCTGCCCTGTAAATCCTCCAGAGATGAATTAGTTTCTCAGCTGAGCCACTGATGGCTATATTGTTATAAACCCTTTTGGCAACACCAACAGTGTGTCTCCAAGCATCCTTTCTGATGTTTTGGGACTTTCTTCCTGTCCACATTCTTTGTGAGTAACTACTTGAGCAACTCCTAGTCTCAAAGCCCTGGCCTGGGAAAAGATGGAAGGTTAAATCTTGCCTGACTGTACCCACAGAGACCCAGAACAGTCTTGGAAGACATCATTCTAGGGCAACAAAAACATATCCCTGGAAAAATACACACAAATTTCCGCCCCTGGTCTGGGCTTAGGCCTAGAGAGAAACAATGGAGGGGACTGTTTCACTCCAAACCACAGGCTTGTCTGCCCTAACCTGGCTCATCACTGGCTGCTTCCCAGTGACTGGAGCTGGCTGACATTTAGAAAGAAACACTTCATTGGTCTGACACCTCAACAGAGACCTCTGAGCAAGAAGCTTTTGCTACGTTAGACAGAGTGTGAATTACAAGACAGCCTGGCAACCAGTCAGAGTTAAACACAGGACAGAAGCGTGGGTGATGCTGGGACCCCCTGTGAGACCTCTGGTCCATCTCCTTCAGCTCCAGCAGATCAGTCTCACACAGGCATCAAAGGCCACATGTGGGCTGGAGATGTGAGTGGGTGCTGCCTGTGCCCCAGCACATCCTCTGCCACTTCAGCATGTCCATGGTATGATTCCACAGCTCCGTCAGGCAAAGTGAGCCCTGTCCTTCTCAGACACCAAAAGCCACCACAGTGGAAAAAAGCCACCACAATTTTGGAAAAGCACAAGCTGCCACATCCCTTTGCCCTTTTCTACCCATCCATAACCTAATTACATTATAGATTCCATATAATTCCTGGAAGTGTTCAAGGCTTGTTTAACTGGAGTTTAACTGAGTAGCCTGGTCTAGTGGAAGGCATCCCTGCCCATGGCAGAGGGGCATTAGAGATGATCTTTAAGGTCCCTTCCAACCCAAACCATCCTATGATCCTATGACTTTAAAACAGATTGTGTTTTGTTTCTCAGAGCTAACTGGCTCCTATCTCCTGTCCCTTGTTACATCCTCACATGGATGACATAGGTGCTGCTGTCCTGTGTGCTCAAAGACACAGAAAGTCTCACCTGCCATTTAATCAGGGAGAAAATGGTCTGTAACTCCTCTGCCCCATTCCTGATCATGCTGAGAGGCATAGATCTGTTGACGGGGTCAAAACTCTCAAAGGGGGTCGCAGCATCAAAGTTGGGCAAGACATTTGGTATATCACTCTCAATTTATTAAAATACTCACCCCAAGAAAATCAAACTAATCATATCAACAAAAGCATTCAGGAACCTTTAAGCCATGAGAAAAAGTAGCCTCAGACAAATTTGAAGGCAGGAGCTCTACTGTGCTTCTTGAATTTGAAGGCAGCTATTGTTCAGTGTTTCAACCATCATAGTGAATAGAAGAAAACAATGGAGGAGGTTCATGGAGTATATGGCATTTTAGGTGCCAGCCATCTGAAAAAAAAAATCGTTACCTACTTGTGTCTTATCAGTGAGCAGGTTTGCCAGCAGGCTCAGCCTGGCCAGGTCGATAGGGAATCTCCCTGGTACTTTAACACAGCCTGCCCTGCATAAGAGGTCTGCATGGTCAGGGAAAGCTTCTTGTGCAAGATGTGTAGGAGATTAACAGAAACTTGGGTGGGGAATTTGCATTCTGATGTCTCAAAATAAATATTTGTCTTGGCAGACTTTATCAGGCTTGTTTCTGAGTGGTCTGGAAACGACAACTCCCTCACAGTGTTTGAAGAAAGGGCTGGAGGATCTGGCTCAGAAAAGGTCATGAGTCCTCCTGTACCCTTGGATGCTGAGAGCTGCCATCCCTGCCACCTCTCACCATGGTGAAGACATTTTTTTCTCCACCACCTCCTCCTCCCTCACATACCAAGAGTTGACTCCTGCAAAGGCTGGAGAAATCGCAGTGTTAATATCCAGGATTAACTGTGCTGTCCTCCACAGTGTCCTCCAGTTCCTACTCGTGTGTTCAGGCCAAATGGGAAATTTTTCTCTGAATGCAATTAAAGTGTCCTGAAAGGTTGTCTCGCTCTAAAATCTCCTTCATGAGGTTCAACCAGACCAAGTACAGTGTCCTGCACCTGCACCAGGGCAACACCCTGTATCAGTACAGACAAGGGGATGAAGGGATTGAGAACAGCCTTGAGGAGAAATACTTAGGATACGGGAGGAGCAATAGGTGCTCACAGACCAGAAAGCCAACTGTGTCCTAGGCTGCATCAAAAGCAGCGTGGCCATCAGGCTGAGGGAGGTGATTCAGCCCTTCTGCTCCGCTCTGGTGAGACCCCACCTGTAGTGCTGCATCTAGCTGTGGGGTCCCCAGCACAGGAAAGACATGGACCTGTTATAGTGAGTTGAGAGGAGTGCCACAAAAATGACTGGAGGGCTGGAACACCTCACCTATATAGGAAGACAGGCTGAGAGAGTTGGGTTTGTTCATCCTGGAGAAGAGAAGGCTCTGGGGAGACCTCAGAGCAGCCTCCCAGTGCCTAAAGGGGGCTTATAAGAAAGATGGGGAGGGGCTTTTTAGTAGAGCCTGTAATGATAGGACAAGGAGAAATGGTTTTGGGCTGGGGGAAGCTCATCTGGGGGAGCCTGGCTCCCTCCCCTGGTGTCACCAGCTATGCAAGGATGACATTCACCTGGGTATCACTTATCACTCGGAAACACATGGATGACTGGGACTGTGGAGATAAACTCATGATCAATTTAATGCCAGAGAGAACTATAATGTGAATAAGTCACTGTTTATATAATGGCCCTTTGTTACTGCACTCAGGCTTGGTATCATGCCAGCTTAAGCAAAAAAAGCACTGATAAGGTGCCACAACTTTCCAGGGTAAGCCTAGTGTTAAGTTTTTCAGGTCATTATGGTGCCAAGAGAGAACTGAGCCACATCATACCATGAAACAACCCTGAGATAAACTGGGAGAGGCCAGTGAAAAGGGTGATTAATTCAAACTTAACAGGCAGCTCCATTGATGACCTGTTTATGGTCTATTCCTTTGGACCGACCCTCAGTTCAAATACTTTCAGGACAAAATAGGAACACTGGAATGACAGCACTGTCCAGCCAAGCACTGAACAGTAGCACTTACAGCCAAGAGGCTGGAGTCTGCCAGGTCACACCAGGGATGTGTTGAAAAACAACATTGGAAAAGTAAGCTGCTGGTAGGAATTTGTTCCACAATCCCTGTCTTGCTAGAAAGTGATTTCAGAGGAGTCCTACCTCCTTGCACACATTCTATTTATGAAAAAATGGCACTTCTGCTTACCTGGTGGCACTTTATTTTCTTTTATCCCCTTCCCTAGAGACACACTGATGTTTTAAATAGCAAATATATTGCTACAAGCTCTTAAAAAATACTCTTTTCCTTCCTTATCCAGTAGTTTGCAGTGCTGGACACACAGCTGCATGAGAGCTTTTCTGTGGTGGGCCAATATCCACCAGTGGGTTGGGATGGGATTCTTTTGGCCAGCAGGCTGAGAGCCCAAAGCTGTAGAAATGAACACAATTAAATTCATGGTGAAAATCCTAAACTAAAATTCACTCCCTCACTAAAATTCATTCACTCTATTTCTGCGAATTACTCTACTTCAAAGAGTTCTTTGAAAACATCAAAGCAGACAACTGGACACATAAAAATTGCTGTTGATTCTTGTTGACAAACTTTGGTGGCAGAGTCCGTGGTGGACAGAATACCCTTGTACTCTCTCATCCTTTCCATACCTTTAGGCGATTTGTAGGCTGGGATCAAAGCTCAACTACCCTTTGCTTGGGAAAAAAAGAGTTATCATCAAAGGGATTTCCAGGACACCTATGTGTGACTGCACCTAGAGGAATTTTTAAGTGGTTCATGATAGGACAAGTCTAGAATTGGAGCTGGTAAGGAGTTTCTTAAGCACAATTTATTTTTATTTCTATTTTGTTTCAAATTAGTTTGTCAAAATTTAATCTATTTTCCATTTTGATTTTCTGTTTTAAGAAAGTTTCAAAAAAAGGATCTTTGACATTTTAAATGAAAAAAATCTAGTTTTCATTTCGCAAAAAACCTTCTTCTAGAAAATGTGTAATTTATGATAAAGCAAAACACTTCAAAATTCAAAATAAAAAATCCAAACAACAAGAAGAAAAAACCCCAAAACAACAAAAAAAGTTCTATTTTCATTCCTGGTAAGAGAAAGATGAAAAAAAAAATTACTTATTCTTTTTGGTTTTACCTTCATATTGGGATGACTATGGATTGTTTTTTAAAGTCTTAGTAATTCCCCAGTAAAAACGCTACTTTCAGGTAATTCAAATACACAGAGACAAATTAATGATGACAGCAGCAGTAGTAGAAATAGAGGCAAGCTAAAAATATTGTAGAAGCAAATTCCTGTACTTACATTTGTTTTAATTTCATAGGCTTACAGGTGAGGATATAGGATTATTTCAGATTGCAGAACACTCTGAACTAAAGCTGGGTAGTGGGTTGACCCTGACTGGATGCCAAGTGCCCAGGTTGGACTTGGGGAGCAGCTTCTGGCAGCTTCTCACAGGAGCCAGCCCTGTAGCCCCACCCCATTTTCACACCAAAACCTGGCCACACAAACCCTGTAAAACTGCAGGTGGTTTGCCTCACTGTAAATATCCAGCTCAAATATGTTCACCAATCTATTTCTTAGTTAAAACTGTAGGGAAATGTATGTGGCTATAAATACAGTTGCTCACAACTTCAAAGAATGTGTTGCAAGGAACTCTAATTTCTGATATTAAGAGAGTGATTAACACTCTGCAGGAACCCTCATGGCATTACAATTCTAAATGCAGAGACAGATTAGATGGCAATCATGATAATACTGATGGCATTGTCAATAATCCCTAAAATTTAGGAAACGTTTCCATGCCCATGTGAGCATCTCTGATTCTCTTCACTGGGATTCCTGCCCTGAAGCAACACCAAGCAGTTGTTGGCACTGAGAGGCTGTTAACTGGAGCTCACGCTTTTGGGATCCTCGTTAAACCAACTGCGTTTCTCTTACAATCGATGGCACCATCTGACACGGCTCTGCATTAAACATTTATTCATCGGGTAGACTGAATTCACTCTGGAGAAGATTTAATGACACCACAGGGATTTTCTCATTCATTAACCTGGGATTTACATTTAGCCTTTATGGTGCTACAAAGGTGTCAAACTACCCACAATTAAATTCAGAGGTGTTTTAGCATCTGCGCATAGTCTGGACTCGGCAGCCACTACAAACTATGGAAAGTACAAAATAACACTCCCAAATTTTCTGTCTACTGTGCACACTACTTCAAGCATAGAAAGTTTATAAGAAGTCTATAAATAATACAATAAAATATATCACAGATAAAAGTAACATATTTGATAATTAATATACTGTGTTACAAGCCAGAATTACGAAGTCGTTAGGCAACCACTAGAATTAATGGATCATTTATGTCCCTAATAGGTGTACTTGACCTGTTTGGATCCAATTGTACTCTGTGTACCAGTCTGGGTATTATCCAGCCTCTGGGTGTATGGTGACATTCCCATTCCAGCTTTTGCCCTACATCTACAATGGAGCTGACAGTCAAGAAAGAAATTAATGATTCAGGCTGCCTTTTATCCAGAGGACTGCTGGATCTCAGCTTGTCTCTAGTGCCTGATGGATACAAGTAGCTGCCCAGAGAAGATCATATTCATATGGCCATTTGGTGCTCTGTGGGTAGAAGTTTTGCTTTGGACTATGTGGGAGCCTGGGCACAGAAAAAACACAGGGTTTCAGTGAAGAAGAAATTTTGTCTACTTGTCTGGAACTTTTAAAGTGTTTTTAGAGAAACAAAGATTAGCATACATCAAAGTCGCACAGAAAAGGCTTCCCATAATCCTGAATATGAAGATGTGTCAAGAGCTGCATGCAAAATGGATTTGCATACATCAGAGCTGCACATACAGCCACTCAGCTGGGCATCCCAAAGTGCATTAAAAATGGTAATACTGAGTTTTGTGGGTGCTGATAATTGAATGCTGGAGAAACACACAGAGTCGTGCGCAAAACTGTGGCATCTTTTCCACTTGTCTTACTTAGATGGCTCAGACATAAACAGGGAGGCTACTAAGGTAGCCAGCAATCCTTGAATATTTAAGGGCTTTCTGGTTCAAAGAGAAATTCAAAGTATCACTTGGCCATACAGAAAAAATTAGCGGAGGAAGATTTAATTTATTTAGTATTTAAATTTTGAGTTCTAAAACGACATCATACTATCACCCATCAATTTTGTAAAAGCATTTGCCCAGTTGGTGGTGCATTAGAAAACCAAGAACTGTTTCTTCTGCATCAAGAAAAGACAAACACTGGTCCTACATGGGCTGGTTTGGTGCTGGTCAGAAGCCCCAGCTTCAGCCTTGGTGTCACTATCCTTAAGTGACCATAACTGGATAAGCGCTATGTCAGCACAAACTCCACAACGGGGCAACATCTAAAGCTAAATTCCATCTTTGGGTTCAAGATCACATCTCCCATTCAAACACTGAAAACTGGATCACACACTCATTGCAATATCCTTTCCCCATCTAAAACTTCCTTCCATTTTCAGAGGGACAGGGAAGCTTTATCTTGGTATTGTAAGGTTTTGTGCTTATGACTATTGCCATGAATGTGATCGTGTTCTCACTCACTCTGATGGAAAATTTCATGGTAACCTTTAAAATGGGGCTTACAAAAATGTCACTGCTTGCTCTAGCAATAAAGCTCCTGGCAAGTTTTAATGGGCACAGTGTTAAAAACTAACAGTCCTAAGTGACTGCAGGCAGCAGGGACCTGGGGCTTCAGGTTTTCTCTTAAATGAGCCACCCATTTGTGTCAAAAAGTTTGCTTTGAAAGTGGAAGCTACGATATTTTTATTTGTGCTTTCCCTTTATTAGGAAAAGGAAAAAGAAAAGTCACATTAGCTTTAATTAAAATCTCTCAAGGATTTGCAGGGAACTGTATAACAAGAAACTCTGGAAAATACGCTGTTCTGCTTGGCTTGGTTTTAAACAGGGTAAGACGAGTTTTTAATCTTTTTTTTACTACGCCTCTCTTGCTCAAAAATAAAAAGTGAATGCTGAAAAATAATGACTGCATCCAAAGGGAAGTCATTACAAATACAACTTAGACATTCCCAGAGGAGAACTGACCTATGAATTCTTATGGAGGCGATGCAGCATCCCTTGGAGGGCATCACTGCTTTTTAAGCTACTCTAAAAGGAGATGAGAGTCCCCAGCCCCAGAAGTGTCACACTCAGAGACAAGAGGTTGGTCCAGTATGTGGTAGTTGTTGTTGCTGGGGAGTTCCCACCCTTAGGAAAAGAAAGTGGATACCAGGGGCTCCTGTGCCTCAGTAGATTGCTGGATCTTCATTTTTTTAAAAGATGAACTTTCCAAGTTTCCAGGCACCAGCATTACTCCTGCTGAGCTGTTTCCAAACTTGCAGCTGATGGAAATCGTTCTCATTTTACTGCTTTCTGTATTACTTTCTTCTGAATTTCATTGACCTGCTCTGGTTTACATGCACAGCAGATTTGGTGCATCTCTGATTTGTATGAGAATCAGTGAGGAAAGTGAGAGACAGCAATGGGGCTCACAGCGACAGCACGTGGCATATGGAGGCAAAATGATCTTCCCTGAGTTTCATAAGTATCTGAAGTAATTTCTGTTCACATAGCTATCAGACAGAAAGGCAGCTGAGGAGAGGACTGCTTACCCCTCACAACCACTCAGAGAGGTGCAGTTCCTGGCTGACACCCTAAACTGAGACTGTTTGGCTTTAATTCTGGACATTTGTTCATAGACTTGTGGGAGGCTCAGCTGGGTGAGGTGCTGAGAGGTTTCCTCCCATGCAAAAGCAGCACCAACCAGTTACACATGGCTAATAGAAAATTTTTTAACTCTTTCTCTGCAAACAACCAGTAGAGGAAATTCTCCTGCCTCTCTGAGCAATTTGTTACCATTACAAGTTCATAAGACAACAGCAAAAAATGTGCTTCCCCAGAGTCCTATTTGATTAACAACCTTAAAAGAAGAAATTGAAACAAGCCCAGCCTTCAGATGAAACACTCTGGTGAGATTCTTTCAGTCCTGAATCAAAATGAAACTCCTGGGGATCACCTCAGAGCATCCCCCTGCAGAGTCTGCAAGCATCCCTCTGTTACTGAAACTGCACCCTGGCTTGCACAGCAGTGCTGGGGGGCAAGAATCATAGAATCATTTAGGTTGAAAAGACCTCTGATGTCATCAAGTCCAACTGTTAGCCCAGCGCTGTCATCCCTAAATGCCACATCCACACGTTGTTTGAACACTTCCAGAGATGGTGGTTCCACCACTTCCCTGAGCAGCCTGTTCCAATGATTGACAGCCTTTTTGATGAAGAAGTTTTTCTAAATATCCAATCTAAACGTCCCCTGGCACAACTTGAGGCTGTTGCTCCTCATTCTATCTCTTGTTACTTGGAAGAAGAGACTTACCCCCACTTTACCTCAAATTGGCCAGACACCTTTAAATGAGTGCAGAAATACCAAGCTAATTAAGAAATGAAGATAGAGCTGTCTTCCTTGTGAGCAAGCTAACAAAGAAAACCATTATAGTCCTAGACCAAAAAAAAAAAAAAAAGGCACCCCACTTGAAGTGACAAAATCAAGGTGGCATTTGTGGTTACCTCCTCCTTTCAGATAGTTGTAGAGAATGAGAAAGTCTCCCCTCAACCTCCTTTTCTCCAGACTAAATGAACCTGGGAAGAATGTCCCCCTGGTTCCAGATACAGGCAGATAGGGAAATAGGCTCAGCCTGTGATCCCATCCCTTATTTACAGGACATGACTCTATGGTGGGAAAGACAGGAAAAGTCATGGGATGCCACTGTCCAGGTGGTCAAGTGAGGAGGAGCATGTAGGCTGAGCAGACCGCACACAGACATATGTACATAGTCCACAGGGACAGCAGGGGCCACGCTGTACTTTGGGGAGGCTGAGTTTCCTCTCATGCACATACCAAAATTGTTAAAGTGTGTTTCCATAGTTTTCCTTCCTTTTCTTCATCCTCATCTTTTTACTCCAAGGTAATGGAAGAAAGAGAAGGTACAAGGAAAGAGGATTTGCCTGGATTAGCTGAGAGCAGGAAGGGGGTGGGAGCAGGTTTACTGACCTGCTGACAGGGCTTACTGTTGGAATTAATCCTTATATGGGTCACGCTGCTGCCTGCAAGGCGGGTGGGAGGAACACAGGGATGTCCAAACTTCTGCTGCTCTGAACCAAACCACTCCAACCTCCCACTGTGACAAAACCCTTCTTATACACCAAGGTATGAAAAAAAGAGAGACATTGCCCTTTGTCCTCCCAATAGAATTTTATTAGAATCAGGGAATCATTTTGGTTCAAAGGGACCTTTAAAGGTTGTCCAGTCCAACCCCTCTGCAATGAGCAGGGACATCTCCAACTAGATCAGGTTGCTTAGAGCCCCATCCAACCTGACCTTGAATATTTCCAGGGATGGGGCATCTACCACCTCTCTATGCCAGTGTTTCACCACCCTCAACCTAAAAATTTCTTCCTCATATCTAGTCTGAATCTACCCTCTTTTAGTTTAAAACTACCACCCCCTTGCTCCAGTGCTACAGGCCCTAGGGTGTTTCTGGTGCCCTTTAACTCATCAAAGTAGGGTTGGGTCTTCAATACCACCCATGGGATGAAACACGATTTACAGTTCAACTTGTTCAACACAGGCAGGATAAAAATGGAATTTGCTTTCAGAAACAGCTTTACAAAACCCATGGAAGTGAGCTGCATGTTTGGTGGCGAGGCTACCCAGCATCCTCACAGCAGACAGAGGGAATGAAGAAGTTTTGCAGCCCTGCCAGTGCTACTGGGGAGGAATAAAGCTCCTTTGCTGCCCAGATGCCTGTCAGCAACGTCCCCCCATGCAAGTGAGGTTCCTATGGGAGATACCTGCCCCAAGCCCAGACAATATGGCTCTTTAAGAGCACACATGGTGTGTATCTGTTCTCCTGCCTCCAGGATATCTAATCCTTGTGAGTAAAGCCTTTGACTTGGCAGGTGTTGCACATTACTTCAAGTTGGCCAGACATCTTTAAATGAGTGCAGAAATACCAAGATAATTAAGAAATGAAGATAGAGCTGTCCTCCTGATGAGCAAACAAAGAAAGAAAAACCCTACTACTCCTAGACAGAAAAAAAAAACAAACCAGACTTGAAGTGACAAAATCCAGGTGGCATTTGTGGCTGTATAATGACAAACAAGTAGCAGCCACAACACTTGCTGCTTCCATTTGGGATACTCCACATGAAACTTTTGGGGTATGAATTTCCAGATATGTTAAATATCCACCCCTCACTGCTTTCCACAATTTTTGTCACTCAGTGCTCACACGTAGCCAGAGTAGAATCCTTCAGGATCGGTTTGCTTTTCCTCAAACTGAGAATAACACAACTACCCCTGTTTTCAGCAACATTCAGTTTTGATCTGATGGCATCTCTTGCCACACTCATGCATGGATATCACAAATCCTGCAGCTGAGACAGGGCCTCAGGACTGCTTTCGAAGCACACTGAGAAGGTATCACAGAAATGGACTGATCAGCTCTGTTTTCATTTCCACTGAGGATCTTCTTTGATGTGGGAGGAGTAACCCCTCAGAATGGAAGATAGCACAGAACAAGCGGGTTGTTCAACTCCCATGACAACTGTTCACAACAAGCCTTTCTTTTTAGTAATCCTTCCAAATAATAAGTGGCCAGTCTTCGCGAACGAAGATCTGGGAAAGGTGTTTTTACCTTTCAAGCCTGCGCAATGGATTTT
>JAWWLV010000088.1:144709003-144739164 GCA_035041135.1 Platyrinchus mystaceus
TCCTCAGGACGTAGGTTTGTTTCGAGTGACCTTCTCTTAGATGGATGGCCTTAGGGGCTGACAAGCTCCATCTACCCAGGGGACCTGGGATTCGAACC
Source organism: Platyrinchus mystaceus (assembly GCA_035041135.1). Taxonomy (NCBI): domain Eukaryota; kingdom Metazoa; phylum Chordata; class Aves; order Passeriformes; family Tyrannidae; genus Platyrinchus; species Platyrinchus mystaceus. Next base: position 144,709,102 of record JAWWLV010000088.1, read on the forward strand.
TGGGGTCTTGGCGCTGAGAGACCAGTGTCTTAACTGCTAGGCCACCAGGGGTCCCCTATCCTTCCAAATACTGCAGCACATAAGACATGCTGTTGCCAGCTCTACTTTACAGATTGGGAAAGGGTCAGTAAGCCTGTGGACATTCATTTTATTCTTACCCTTACAGAGCTTGAGGCAGAAATGGCCATCCATCCCTGGCTCCCAACTCTGCTACCGAGTCCGCTCCTCTTGCCCACTGCTGCTCAGTGTTTTGAAGGTTAATCACTAGGAATGAGAAACTGATGCAGTAGCAGAAATGTTACTTTGCCCTCTGCAGCCCCTTCACACCTCCAACCTGCAGCTTTTTCAGGGCTGTATTTCAGCCTGGGCACTTGTTAGGCAGCTGTCCCTGGCAGGAGTAAAAATTAGTTTAAGATGCAGTTGGCTGCTGTTTCCACTGCTCTTTGCCAGCTCCCTTAGCAGTTTTCCTGGCATACTGGGCCACAGTTGGACCGAAGGAGAAGCAAAAGCCATGCAAGGGCTACTGGTAAGGGACATTTAGTTTGCAAATGCACGGGTAGCTATCTTAGTACCAAGCAGCTAATAGGAGAGTCAAAATATAAAAATGCATTTTAAGGCTTCTTTGAATCCAATTCACATCCTTGTGCATGTGTTTGTGGTGAGTCAAGCTGAGCTTTGTTTACGATCACCGGGTGGGAAGTGCTGCAGCCCATCGGCACTGCCAGCAGTGCACAACCTGCAGGCACTGCAGTCGCTCCTCCATCACCAGCAATGGGAGCCTGGGGTTCCATCTGAGACCTTGAGTCTCCCTGTCCCCAGCTGCATTAGGACATTAAGCCCTCTTGCCACTCCCAAAGGCTCCCATTTTGCAGTGGCTTCAACAGCTCCTGCTGCAGATCTTTCTCGTTCCCACACGCCTTCACTGACACCAGCAGAGCTGCTAATTTGAATTACTGTCCCCTGCCCCCCATACAATAGTCCCCATCTATACAAACACCAGGGTTAAGGGATTGCATGCTGCTTTTTGTAACTTTACCACCAACTCAGTTTTTAAGAGCCTTTTCTTCCACTGTTGTGGACAAGATTAGCCTCTGCAACTTGATTGCGCTGCTTCGGCAGTAATACAAAAAAAGTAATTTCTTTTTCTTAAAAAAAAAATAAATCAATAATTGGCATTGCTGTGTAAGGTCTCTGACATTAATTATAAATAAATGTTAGACCTACTAAAATAAGAAATCAAATTCACAGCAGCAGGCTGCATGCTGCTGCTGAAGCCTGTGTGGCTGCCATGATACAGATACAAAATATAAAGTCTTGAGGACTGCAGTTTGCATTTTATTGCCAAGGAAAATGAATGTGTAAATAGCAATAAAATGCACAATTATTTAGCACAAAGCCAAAAGACTCCACAGCATTTATAGGCTGATGGATAGCTTGCCTGCCTGCTCTAATTTTCCATAAAACAAGGAAGACAAGGATGGAGGAAAATAAACAATGGCTCCTGTCACTATGATTAGCTGCAAGCGCCAGGTGAGAGCAGCCGGTCTCTGAAGAGGGTAACACTGAGCTGCTTCAGCTGCCTTTCGCTTCAGGGATTGAGTCCCAGTTGCAGTGCTGCTTGGCAAAGGCAGCTGAGTGGGAGCTGGGCAGAGAGGCAGGATTGGTGTTCCCAGGGTTCTGATGTGCCCCATCCCATCCCTGATGCCTTCAGCAGAAGGACAGAGCAGCCGCTTGGGGTGGGATAAGGGTTTCATGCCTGCAGTGGGAGGAGAGGGCTGTTAGGCAACCCTGTAACAGATTGGAAAAAAGGGCGTTTGGACTTGATAATCTTAGAGGTCTTTTCCAACTTTAAGGACTCTATGATTCTATGAGAAGGTTGCTGGTGCAGCAGTCGGCTGTCAGGGGCATCACCCACTACACGAGGAGAGGGTGGGACAAAACCTGGGGGAACAAAATGGTAAAAGTCCTTCAATGATGTGTTAAAAAGCAAGGGGGGGAGCATTTGAAACAGTTTAAGGGATAAAGTAAGCTGCAGACAGAGAGCGAGCTACCAGCTGGCTCCCTGGCTGTGATTCCATGACCCGTGGCGATGCCTGCAAAGGAGCCGCAGGGTTTCGTGCTGGTGCTGGCAGCAGGAGCTGGTTTGCCTGGCACCAGTCACCATAGTTATCTGCTGCCTCCACCTGCATCTAGAAGACACCATGCTATTGTCACCCACCCTATTCAAGAGCATTTTTGAGTGTGACACAGGTACACATTATCAACTTGGGTTTTGGTTTTTTTTCTATCTATGTGTGTCTATGTAGGCATACAAGCCCAAATTTCACGTACCACCTTTCTCTGGGGCAGAGAAGCCACGTGCAGCTGCTCACATTTGCACAACCCCTTTTAGGTCACTGAGGTTGCAAAGACGTGTACCTGGTGCTTAGTGTGATATTAGCCACAGGTTCCTTATGTAGACAGCAGTAATCCCACAGAGGGTAATAAAAGTAACCTGGTGATAATGGAGCACCTGAATGGACATGGATAAGCTCTTGGATCACTCCTCACTAACAGCCAGGATAAAAGCAGAATGTGCAGCTCCAGTCTGTCACTGAGACACACGCCTCAATCTCATGCTTTCAACTCACATTTGTAATTTTGAAGTTAAATTCCTCCACTGAGTGAACATGGAGCAGGGACTCACTGGCAATGTGGAGACCCTTGCTGTGGTGGATTGACCATGACTTGTCCCAAAGCCACTATGTCACTGCCCTCCTCAGCTGGACAGGGGAGAAAAAATATAATAGAAGGCTTGTGGGTTGAGATAAGGACGAGGAAAGATCACTCACCAGTTACTACCACAAGCAAAACAGACTCAACTTGGGGAAAAGAACAAGATGATGAGAAATAAAACCAAATCTAAAAACACCTTTTCCCCACCCCTCCATTCTTCCTGGGCTCAACTTCCCTCCTGATTTGTCTTCCTCCTCCCCACCAGCAGCGCAGGGAGATGGGGAATGGAGTCTGAAGTCAGTTCATCACATGTTGTCTCTGTCACTCCCTCCTCCTCAGGGAGCTACTCCTCCACAGTCTTTTCCAACATGAGTTCCTCCCATTCACTGCAGTTCTTCATGAACTGCCCCACTGTGGGTCCCTTCCATAGGGTGCAGCCCTTCAAGAACAGACATCAGTGACCTCGGTGCCTGCAGAGCTACTGCTCTTACATATTCTCACTCCTCTCTCCTCTGGCTGCTGTTGAGCAACTTTTTTCCCTTCTTAAATGTGTTACCCCAGAGTCACTACCACTACTGCTGATGGGCGTGGCTTTGGTTGGTGGCGGATCCATCTTGGACCAGGCTTGGCATTGGCTCACTGGGGGAAGCTTCTGGCACCTTCTCACAGAAGCCACCCCTGTAGTCCCCCTGCTGCCAAAACCTGGCCAAGGAAACCCAAGAGATTTGCATTCTCATTTACTGGGGTCCTAATTTAGACCCTGAAATTCAGTGCCTAAGGAGAGGCAGCGTGAATAACCCGGAGTGCAGAGGAAGGAGATACATTAGCTGACACACCATCACAGAGATTTTTTTTCACTGCTGGACTTCTCAGTGCATTTTGAGCCTGCTCCAAGTTCACGTAAAGCCAGCTGAGTCTTTCAAATTATTTGTACCAGCTGTTTTATCCAAATCCCATTTTAAAAAATTAAGAATGAATTTTAGTATTGCTCCTGTTTGTAACAGTGGAAATTATGTGAAGGACAACTTCTATATTCAACAGAATCAGTACAAAAAATCCAAAATAGCAGAATGGAGACAAGTGCTTTCTATTTACATCTACTCCATTCTATTTCAATGAGATCTCCAGAAGCAGGTCCTGCAAGAAGGACATTATTACTCTTGTTAGGGGAAATGTCCTGTGAAGTACTCTTGATGTGGTTTGTCAGACCTCATTCAGAGCACAAAGCCAAAAGAAAAGCTTCAAGTAACATGTGCAACAAACATCTTTCATCAATTACCAAGCTGAAACGTAGAATCAAAAGCAAAATGCTAAATACCAAGTTCTGCCCTTCCTCAAACATTTCCCTTCATAAGAGTAAAAAAATATATAAATCAAGTAATCAGCAGTTGGACTATCTACTTGGATTTGAAAGCAGATAATAAATAGTACATCTGTCTTTCACTTATTAAAGTAACTAAGCTCGTTGCATAATATCTGCTTATTTTTGGAAAGCAGTCCTTTTTACCTGTCCCAACAGCACATTACTGAGTTGGCAAGAAACAGGAGCTTTTGAGTGAACCAGGGAATTTCTTCAGTTTGAAGTCACTTGCCAAAAATTTCATCTTGAAAGTCTGGGTCTCCAATTATACAACTTTTTTTTTTGAAGGAGAAAGTCCCCTTGACTCAAAAGTTCCCTTGTTATTGTTCCCTTGACCAGCTTTGCCATCACTTCCATTTCATTTGGCTGTGTGTGATGCTGTCAGTTTATGTATCTCATGAATGATTACAAAGAACATTTTGGTAGAGAAGACTGCTCTGCCAGATCAAACAGAGTGTGGAGAAGACACATCTCTCACCTATCTTTGCTCAGGACAAAACCTGTAGTTCCAAGCCAGGGGTTAGACTGTCAGAAAATGGTCCATGGTTGTTATCATCCTGTGCCCTGTGCTGGTTCTGCTCCGTGAAGCTGAAGGTTTGATCCTGAACCATGAGGAGGACGAACACCCCAGAACACCCTGATTGGCCTTGAGCCCTAGGACATCTCATCCTTGCCCCACTGACAGACCTGCAACAGCTGAGGATTTCTTGTGAAGTTTTGATGGCTTCTCTGCACTGTTCTGTGATTGTTCTCAGTAACAGTCCTACTGTGGCTGTCATCCAGTGTTTATATTCCTTAGTTCAAGTCTCATAAAAAGACCAATTGCTGGTCTTGGAATGATAAATCAGCATTTCAGAATTTACTCTTGCTTCCATGCAGTGCTATCAATCACATCCAATATATATTTCATAGTGCTTCTCTTTTCCTTAACCTCATCATTGAACAAAACAGTGTTGGGAGAGAGAAAACTGGCATGTATCTGAATAGCAGCAATTACAAGATTTGAGAGTTTAGGGTGTTGGATTAAACCTGTATCTCTGAGTGGGATTCTTAGGATTTTATGAAGACAGCAAAGCCTAGGGATGCCTTAGTCCTCTTGTGCTAATAAAGTTGATAGAAAGGAAAAGACCAAAAACCTTTCTGACTGCTCAGCCTACTTTTGTACCAGCAAGGGAGAGTCAACACTGCCTAAATACATCAGCACAACAAATAAGGCACTAGTTGACACTTTAAGTGGCTCTTAATGTCCCTCCACAACAGTGCAATGTGCTGTCATCATGACAAGCCAGGCACCAGATGCCTTTATTTTTAATTGTACTGAAGAGATACCATCCCATCGAAGGCTCTGCCCAAAGGCAAGACTGATCACAGCTCCTCCCCAGGCAAGCGCTGCTCCGTGATGTCATTTTCCCCAGCACTGAAAAATGTTTCTAGTTCAAAAATTCATGGCATGGGTTCAAATGTCTCCCAGAAGCTCTTTTAACCACAGCCACAAATATGGCTTCACTCTTCAAATGCTGCATTGGCAGCAAAATCAAAGCTTTACCACTGCTCAACCATTCCAGTTTGGAAACAAATTTTTTAGCCAAGATTTCTCCAGTCAACCTAATTGCCACTAGCCAAAAAAATCACAACAGTCTGCTCAGAGGAAGACAATAGTCTGAATCTGTCGACAGCAAAGTAACCCTTTGATTTTGGTACTCTTGTGAGCTTTTCCCAAAGGTAAATTTCTCTATGTGAATCATTACAGTGAACCCTTCTGACTTACTATTGAACCACCCAGGAGACAGCATTTAAATGCAAGAAGGTAAAACAATAGTATTGACTGTCCTTTGTCTGGGTTTATTTAATTCTGTAAAGCAAACAGTTTGTGTGAATTGCATTCCTGGTAATAAAATCGTCTTGCACATTTGCTTATAGAGGGTCACCAGGGAGAACAAATGCACCTGTACTCAGCAATAAATGTTTGATTCTGTGTTGCACAGCAATTATTCAAAAAGAGAGAGACTATTGGATCCAAGATTGCTGCCCTTTAGGACTAGCCTGTCAAATTGCATAGCTCTGTACTTATCCAAGTGAATTTCATCTCCACAGCCTTATTACTGGGTGATATTCCAGTCTTCCAGTCCAAGTTGCACCTAGCTTGAAAAGAACATTTGACTACCAGACTGCCTTTTCTTTGCTATAAAGAGCATTGCTTTGTTATTATTATAATTTTATCAATATGCCATAGCATATGAAAGAAGCAAAATTTAAAATGCATGGATGGTTTATTCTGAGACGACAGAGAAAGACAGAGATTTCAATTTAATCACCCCTAAAATTGCTTCTTCCCTAGCTTTAAAAATACTGTAGCTTTAGTCATCAAGGGGAAGCTATGATGCTGGCATATATTTATTTTCTTAGTTTTTTGGACTTTGGAAATTTATCACGAATCTGGTATTTTTCTGTCTTCTTAAATTAAACAAGGAGTCATTAATATATTTTATAAATACATCCTTCTGTAGATACTTTCTCAACATTTATTACTTATCTAGCTTTGCACTCACTTTTATATATTCCTCAGGAAAGAGATATATAACAAAATTCCGCTGAGCTTAAGTGCGCGCAGAGCTGTGAGCCACTTCCCCTTAAAGTAAGATTTAATCAACGCAGTGCCACCTCAGCCCTGACCAGATGATCAGTCACCACGGCTTTGAGTAATATCTTGGGAAGTCTGAGCTTACAGACAATTACAGACCACTTAATCACCAAATTTAATCAAGATAATAATTAGGCACTGCATCCTGTTTAATGCACAAGGATGTGAGCCTTCCAGCTCCCGCTGCCAGATCGGAACTGAGCACAGGAATGAGGTAAAGAAGCTGCAAAGTCAACAGGCTATATCTTTAATGATAGAAGAAAAACTAAACTCAGCTTGCCAAGTCCTTAAGAAATCCAGTTCTTTGTGCCAGTTGAAAACCCAAGCCTATGTGAATCTTTCAACAACCTATTTCTTCAGAAGACCAACTTATTATTTTGTATTTGACCAGGCTTGAGAGATAAAGCTCAGGGTCCTGGCCAGTAGGTGCTCTGTTGGTGCTTAGCAAGCACTTTCTGCTCAGATAAACCCTGCTCTGCCAAATGGATAAGGGGGAAAAGGAAAAGCTCAATTAGGTGACTTTTTGAAGGTCATAAAGAAGAATATAACTCTGTCAGTCATCTCAGCCACTGTACTACACTGCCTCTGTTGCATCAGCATTGTAGGTCTAAGCAAAGAGTTAAAAGACTCTGAAGTTAATAAATTTTTTTAAGCATCTCATATTTACTGTGAGCTAAGCAAAGTCACTTTCTGGGGTAGATGCTATTAGGAAAATGTTTCCATATTTTCCTCTGACTTCTAAGTGCCACGTGAGTTTTCTTGTTAGAGCCTGGTGACATCCACATGTCGCTGAACTAGAGGAACAGTGGCAGCAGCAGTGCATCTGTAAATATTAAAAAGCCCAGAAACATGAAGGCTTGGAAGAAATAATGAAAGGGTGTAGAAAATTGACCAGACGACCCATTAGGCCACTCCTGTTTCTAAATTCTACAAACCCTCTAGGTTAAAAATAGGATGAAAAGTGTATAGGTGTGTTTTTTTCCTTTAAACCACAGGGGATACTGGCTAATATTTTAAATTCAAAAAGTGAATAACTTCAGATAGCGGCCTGCAGAAAATCAACCCTACAGAGTTATGGGGAAGTAAAATCCTTAATTTACATACATGAGACTTAAAAAAAAAGAAAAGGTAGAGTTGAATGATGGTAACATTTCAATCTTCAGAGCTGCTGCTAGCTACAATATAATCCTTTTTGTAAATTTGGTGTCTTGAGCTGCCAATTCTTATCAAGAGTGTAACTATCAGCCATTGTGGGGCTGCAAACAAGAATTCTCACTGTATTTTAATGGCTTCTGGCCATATCCATCAAAAAGGGGACTCTAACAGATATATAGTTATCATTGTTCAAATTTTAATGAATATATGGCATTCCCATTCATTATTTAAGTGACATTCAGATACAGTTTCAGTCACAGCTTTCTCTTCATAAATGTTATTAGCTACAAATGCTCCTTTATTAAAATATTACATTGTGCAAAAATAAAGTGTTGTACTGATAATCAAAGGAAAATGAATGGAACTAACTAAAATCCACAGCAATACAGTCTGAATTCCCTGTTCAGTGAAAAACTTCTTTGATTTTAGTGGGCAGTTTCTCAGAGCCAGAACAAGAATGCAGGGTCAGGCCCACTGGGCACACACAAAGACACAAAAAACACCTTCTCCACACTCTTGTGGCTCTCATGCAGGCTGTTACCTGATTATTTGACTCAAAACAGGTCTATCTGTGGTCAGTCTGACCACAACTCAATAATACTGTCTGCAAATTCAATATACATGGTCCTCTGGACAACTTCACATTCATTATCCAACTGTTTGGACCGCACACCTTGGAAAACCCTCTGTAAATGAGTGTTGGGGCTGTTGCCTTAATGACATTAAGGCTCTGCTTTTCTCATGGATGCTCATATTTCTTTATAAAATTTTGTGTTGAGGTTTCTCAAGTTAGGCACTCAGAGCTGAAACATCCTAAATCTAATCAGGTTGCACAGGCTGGCCCCAGACTGCTTCCTACCCAAGCCAGGAAGCAGCTATTTATTTTCTCTAAATTAATCCCAGCTCAGCAAGACACTTAAGCATACATCTAACTTGGTAACAACAGAGAGGGTTTCCCACTCACTTAAATAATGCAGATGCAAATGCTCTGCTGAATCAGGTTTATAAAAATACAATAGCAATCAGTAATACTGTGACATAGAAGACCAATCTCTGCTCTGCAGCCAGGAGTTTGGAGCGCACAGCGTCCTTGATAGTGCCACAGGAATGCCTCCACTTCCCTGCCTCCCACTCTGTTACCCAGGCACAGAGCCACACACACTCCTCCTCCTCTCTCTGTCTCAGAATAAGACATATTTCTATATAGAAGGTATCTATTATGCAAGATTTATCTTGGGTTTCCCTGCCCTGCTTTTCTAACTGTGCATTTGAGATGAAAATACTGTCAGCAGCTGGGCTGGGTATCTGAAGCAGGAGGCACAGGAGCAGAGGTGGTTTATTTGCCAGAGCAGAAGGCTTTTCTCCTGCAGCAAATTTGTATGAAATTGTATTTATTACTACCAGGACGAAAGAACAAAACAACACTTCACTGGAATTGGGAACCTGCCCCCACTAACTATATATGGAACACACTGAAGATGAAGGCAAAACCAGTCTCTGCTAAACCTGGTCAGCTCTGATGGACTCTGGGAAAGGATCAGAGAGAAAACAAGAGACTAACAAGGATGCCTGAGTGCAAACTTCTGCATCAAACCCCTTCCAGTCAGTAGCCCTCTTTGCACACTGGCACCTGAACTCTGCAGGGACTTTGTCTTAAAAGGAAGGAAAAAAGAAGTAGTAATAGCAGTAATAGTATTAATGTTCCCAGAGGTACCTGAGGTGATATCTCTGAACACTGCACCTTGACAGGGGTCAGTATTTGCCACATACCTCATGGCTGTGCACAACAGGCACCCAAAAATCAGGCATTTCTCTGCCTGTGTTTCAATGGAGTCCCCACATTGTATGTGTTGTGCTCAACACACAGGAACAAGATGGGCTTTTGCAGAAATGTCAGCCACAAGCATCAATTTTGTTGAGAAGACAAAAAAGGGTCATACTCCCTTCCCACTACTTAAGGCTCTGCTCAGGCTCTCACCTGCAGGATTAATAATCTGTGCCCTGAAAGAAGACAGCCAGCATGGCTTGCTATTTTTTTGAGGAGGAGGAAGAGCTTGAGAGGTACTTTTGGGTGAAGGTTCAAGTTGAAATATCTGGAATACAAAAAATGCACCTCCCTGTAGCCTGAATAAGGCTTTCAAACAGGTGTGACTACATGCACTCATGATCTGGGCCTTGACTAATACACAGTATATAAATGGCACTTAATGGCTGAAGAAAAAAAGACCAAAACAACCTCCTAACATTAGCCAATTCGATAGCTTTAGGAGAAGGACCATCAGCATCAAGAAAGACATGGCCATGGAGAGATGCTCAAGTGCAGAGTGCAGCTTTGTAAGAATAAATCTGGATTAATTGAACCATTCATCCCAGAGAAACACACCAGTTTCTCTATACATCGACTGTGATTTTTTTTCCTACAGTTTGGGTAAGCCTTTCAGGTATCCACCATTTGACCCTGAAGGTTCAACTTTGTAAAGAAGTTGCAGTGGGAGGTGGTAAACCTCCATCCTGGGAGGAATCTGTCGCTGTTGCCATTTTAAAGGTGATTGTAAGAAGACATCTCACCCAGGCTGCAAGAAACAACATCTTAATCTTGAAACACTTTCTGTTATTCAGGAACCGGAGCAAGAAGCACCCTCTCCACTGCTCCTCCTCAGAAAAGAGTTAGAATGCTTTACAAATTAAACATTTATAAGCAAGGTAATTTCTCAGTGCCTTTTCTAGATTGAAAAATGAAAATTAAAGCATTATTATGGAGTAAGGGTCAGGCATATACCCAGCCAACTAGCTGGCAGTGACTCCACCTGGAACAAAGAGACTCCAAAATAAATTTTTTAATGAGAAGGATGGCAAAAAGCCAAACAGAAGTTACAGAAGACACCTCATTAAAGAAATTGATAAGCCTAAGTCAGGTCAATCTGTTTAAGTAACTCAATGGCTTCAGTCACATTGCAATAGATCTGTTTAATTTCACTTCAGAAAAGCAGCAGCACGGTGGGAGTGAAGGAGGAGACCTCACAGGGAGCCATAAGTGTTCCATAAAAGTTGGTAATCATGCAGGAAGTTGCATCTGTGGTTTACTGTCCTGGAAGAGAGACATCTCACACAAACTGAGCTGAAGGAGTTGTAGGCAGCAAGAGCAGCCACACAGGAGGAGCCGATCTTCATTTTGCAGCATGTGCTGATACTGTGGGACCTCCCTTGCTCAGCCACAGCCTGTGTGGGGAACACAGCTCCCACCAAAATAGCCAATCTGGTAAATGCAAAACACTAAACTTAAGGCATGAGCCAGAATCTGACTTATTTTTACACCTTTGCAGCACTGGGAGAGCTTCAGCAGGAAAAAGGAGCTGATCTTCTGCTGGAACAAATAGATTAAAATATGGTTCTCATTTTGAAAGTCAAGCTCGGGGGCCCTGAATGGGAAAATAAATTCTTGCAGTTCGAAAAGACTGTGCTGTGAACCAAGCAGCACTGCCTGCTCTCTGTCAGGATGTCTGCCCTGCTCCTGCTCACCATGCTGACCGCAGGGTTATCACTGACCTCAGGATTTCCGTGACGCTGAGAGCAGCACAGCCACCACTGTGCTGTGCATCCCAGCTGGAAACTGCCAGCAGCCAAACGGCATCATGCTAATGATTGCTGCTGCCAGGGCACAGCATCAGCTGTAATTAGCAAACCACTGCTAAGTTCAGGGACCTCATTTGCAGGTATCCGAGTGACCTCACTGGTACAACTTTAGGGCTTATTTCAACACCGAGTAGAAAAATAATGTCTTTTAGTAATTGCATGGTTTGGTAATAGGCAAATAAGAACTTTGCTTCAAAAAAAATTAAAATAAACCCAGCACTGCATTTATTGGGCAGATCTCAGCAGCAGCACCATAGAAGGTTTTGTCATGCTTGGACTTAATCTACCTTTTTTAGAAAGGAGGTATAAGAAATTATCATAATGATTAAGAGGCAAACACAGCACAAATGGAGACTCTATCATTCAGGCTGCAAGCAAACATTAAGCTTTATAATTTATGACTGTACACAGTAATGAATAAGTCCATTTCTCTGAGGCTTTTGTTCCTTGTAGCCATACTCTGAGGGGTTCGGTGGATGTCAGCAGCCTCAACCATTAAATATTCTTCATCCGGGTCTCAGAAACCATGAGGTTTTGAATTCTTTGAATAGATCTATTTGTCTCAGCACTGGGAATCACACTTCAATGCTTATCCTAATAGGAAAGTTAGAAAAAAACCCCTTAAAATGTAAAGGGACAGATTCCCACATTTCTACCCAGCCTGAAAAGGAGGCATTTTGGTGAAACACCATTAGAATGATCATGACAATATCATTAATCTTATCAACACAGTGATAATGCACAAGACTAAAACCTACAGCGTCGATGTCAAACTAAAACCCATTTGTCTGGAACTGAGTAGTGATTTTTTACACTGGAAATGGTACTACTTCCCAATGGAAGGCTCTCCTGATTTTTCTAAAGGGGAATGTTAGGCACATACTTCACCAGGGATGTGGGGGTCCCAGAGGTCTCAGCCACTTCTTGCTGCACCAACATCACCTGCCCTTCTCTTGACAGAGTCACGGAATGGTTTGGGTTAGAAGGAACCTTAAAGACTGTCTAGTTCCAACTCTCCTGCCATAAGGAGGGACACCTTCCACTGGACCAGCCTCATCCAACCTGGCCTTAAACACACAGCAAGGCATAACTAGGACCCTCCTGTAGCCCACCACACACACAAATGATTCCCCTTTTGGGGGGGAAGGAGGCAAACGCAGGAGCTACACAGGTTGAAGAGATGAGGATTTTAGCCAGGATTTTGGATAGATAATTACTACAGACCATTAAGCTGTTCTCCTCTGCCTGGATTTACTGTTGACTCAACAAAGGAACATGCAGGGGGCTGGGTACCTTCCAGGGCTGTGCAGAGCAGTTGTGCCAATTTTTTTTTTTTAAAAAAAGGAAAAGCCAATGTAAAATCGGAAGGAAGCCACAGACACTTGTTTTCTCTTGCACCTGCAAAACCAAAGCTAACTTCCGTCTCAATGGAAAACCTGCTAATGCAGAAGCCAGAAACTTAGGAGAAATACACCCCGCCCCTTACTTCCTTCCACAAATACTTCCAGCAGGTGTTTAAAAATCTCCATCATACATTCCAGTTCCCAAAGTTGAGCACATTTTGATTCACCTTCTCCCAGCAACTTGCAGTTCTTTTCTAGGGGATATGAATGATAAAGCAATGAGAAGGGGAAAAAGCAAACCTGACAAATGCCCACGTCCCCAGGGCAGTCAGCTCTGAGCAGGGGGACACCTCGGGAATCACTTGTGTCTCAGGAGTGGTGAGAGATGGGTGATCTGGATCTGCAGAGAGCTAAGATGAGTCAAATGATTTTTGCAGGGCTTTGTGCCAGAATGAAGCAGAATGAAACAGAGATAATCCCCTGAAAGATGCTCCATACAGCAAGGGAACAGCCAGATGCTTCCTGTGCATGATATTTCAGGGTAGCGCAAGATACATATCAGGACAGAGGTTCAGCAAGGTCATCAGCAGCAGGTCAGAGGGAGAAAAAAGGTTTAAAAAAATGAAATATAATAAAGCAAGAGCAGAACTGCAGGGCAAATGCTTTATGCTGGGAAGTTGTGCTGAGGTCTGGCATTGAGAAACGGCAGTCAGGGCACTGGAGAGCCATCCCAGAGCAAAGCTGCACGAGGGCAAATGGTAATTTGGGGGTGTGTGCATAATTAAATATTTATAAATGGCTAAGCACAAACCTTGGAAATAAGGAAAGCATCACTGTGAAGCAAACTGAGCATTCCCAGCAACCTGAAATGCAACTTTTGATTTAAAAGCTTCCAAAATTAAAAAAAAAAGAATAAAATAATCAACTTGCTAAAATGTCATACAGTAGGGTTCTTTGCTTGTTTGTTTTTCTGTAAGCATCTGAAATTTGAAGGTCTAAGGATCATCCATAACAGTCACATTAGACCTCAAAAGAACTGCCTGCAACTTAGTTTTGTTTCTTTTCGACATAGTTCCCTAAGTGTCTAAAATTAGGTAATTTAGAAAATAGTGCCCCTAGAAAACATCTGGGCTTTCTGTGGTCAGACTTTCCAGTTATATCATGTGCTGTTTAGCAACATCTTTCCTCGTCTTCAAGTATTTCAGTGTCTCAGGGGATTGTAGATCACATCATAACTAAGGCTATAGCTGCCTTGCTGGTCACAAATAATCAAAATATTATGAGCTGAACACACAGAGAGAGACAGAGAGCTGAGTGTTGAGAACCAGAGGTGTGATGCAGAATTACAATACAAAATCTTCTGAACAGGAGTCATGTTTTCACATCCCACAGTTGCATTCATAAGGCAGTGGTCCTTTTACTTCTCTGTGAAGGAACCAATATTTTTAGTTTATTCTTTTACATATTTAGCTGTTAACAGAGAACAGAAATTATGTTTCTCTACTAAACAAATTTCACTTCTGCATACCATCATCCCTTCCTGAGAAAAGCCAACAAAAGAACTTTTTTGCAAGGGCAGTGAACACGTGTAAGAGCAATGGGCTATCAAATTAAAGACAAATGTGTTATAATTTCAACACTGACTGGCATGCACAGCAGAGCTATCCTGATGAAAACATAACTAATGAAACCCCTGCTACAAATCATCAGAACAATGTGAACAAAGGGAAATTGCCACAGAAATTACAACTGTTCAGATGGCTGTACAGGAGAAATTCCATCCCCGGGTTATCACCAGCAGCTGGTGTTCAAAAGACCACCAGAACGTTATAAAAGGCTCTTTAAGATAGGAAAAGCCACTTCCTCCTTAACCTTATGGAGGCAGTATTACAGCCCAAAGCACAAGACACAGTATCTGATGTATCAAAACCCTGCTCTCCTGGTTTACACAAAACCACAGCACAGTGGCAAGTTTCAGGGTCAACTAGACTTTGACAAAGCATCAACACTTCACTGGAACTTTAATGTTGTTATTCTTTCATTTGAGAAAAAAAAACCACCAACTAACATTTGCCCTGTGACAGAGGGCTCACAGCATCCTTTTAATCAATCAAGGCCATGTATTAAATACTTGAGGAAGCTGTTTTCTCATGTGGAAAACAAACACTTTGCAAACGGATTCACTCACTGCATGTGTGGGCACTTGGGATCAGGTCAGTCTGGACTGCTCATCCATGAGAGTGTATGTGGGGTGTACACAGCAGGAAGGCTTCAAATAGTTTTCAGCTAAGCCACTAATCTTAACATGACTGATTATTTGGGTTTTGAGCCTGTTTTTATGTATTAAGGTTTCTGAAAAGGAGTCTGGGTCCTGGGTTCTGCAGGACAGATGTGAGTCAATCAGGCCAGTAAGACTTTTATTTCCCTTCCTACAGAAAGAGGAGCAGATCTTGTTAATTTTGACCATAAGGAAGCTTCTCCATCTCTTTCATATTCATCTAAAAGGGACAAAACCTATGTGCTGGATATTTTTCAAAAGATTACAAATAGTCTGTTAGTTATTTTTAATGACTTAGAAGAAGTGATCAGGCACAGCACTCACTGACTTTCAGTAAGGTACAAACAACTCAGTTAGACACCCCAGCCTCCACCCTTTGGCACTTGCATACTTAGATAAGAGGTTAATAGGATCTCACTCCAAGCCCTGCTCAGGCAGGACCCATCTGATCTAAGGTCACATCTCAATGACTGAGCAAGTCACCAAGGCTTCTCTAACTGTCAATAGGGAGGAAGTCCCACCTCCAAAACCTACTTTTTCAATGTTTCCTCTAAAATGAGACAAATCACATGTTAAAGTACCTTTTTCTCTTTATGACCTATAAAAAGAGGACAGATTACAGCTCTGACAGCAGCACATGCACTGCAGATGCTTGCACTCTGTCAGATGCATCCCACACCGATATCCTGCACTGTAAGAAAGTTCTCAGCACAGGAAAACACTCCCTGTTCCAGAAGGAACACGAACCGCTTCCACCTCACACCATGCCTGTCCTCCATGCACTCACTTCCTTTCATTTCCTAAGTTTCTCCCAATTCAAAGAAACTGGAGTATTCTTAAAAGAAAATGAAGATTCCCTCAGCGACTCCCTTCTGCAAGGTTGTTTTTAAATGATAGCACAGCAGTGTACTGTTCCCAGTATCGATTCTGCCAATGGCTCTGTCAGCCAGCAGCATGGATAGGGGGCAGAGGGAGTGGGAGTCTTGTCCATGAGAGCCACACATGTATTAGCCCTGGAACGAGATGGAGAAATCGAGCCCTGCACTCAGAGCTGAAAGGAAGGTCTTGTTGCCAAACAGGAGCATGGTTTTCTTTCGTATCTTAGTCATCCTACATGTTTTTGTTCTTCCCTGTTCTTCCTGAGGAAATGAGTCCCAGAAGCCAGGCTTTTTTCCCTGGCTGTTTCTTTTTCTTGGCCTCTCTGAACACTGGCTCCACTTAACAGCTTTCCCTTGCCCCTTTTTGTCCTCACTGCTGACCCAGGACAACCAGGATAACAGTGCTCAGAGCCTTCTTGCCTGAAAAGCCACGGAAATTAAGAATAAAGACATGTCTGGGGACAAAATGTACTGTAGCTGTGACAGTCAGGAAGCCCTGGCAACCTAAAACCACCTTCCCTGGCATGGGTGCAATCACCACATTTCAACCCCCTTCCCAGCACTGTAACCAAGAGGAGACAGAGATAACACTGTTACAGGCTTCATCCTACCAGAGAAGCAAAGGTGAGTTCTGTGGTGGTGGATGTCAAGTGCAGGATGAGAATAACACCTCTGAGCAGGCACCAGAGTAATTGCCGCCCATACAGCACCTCGGATCACGGAGCTGCCTGGGCAGCAGTAATTCCTCCTGCCACCAAGGTTGTCTGCTTGGAAGGCTGACACCTTTGCAGCTACTTTGGGCCTGGCACCTCTCCAAACTACAATCCCACGGGGCAGTACTGTACAGCTGGGCTAACTTATTCCTGCACCCATACACCTTTATCTGCTCAAGGGTCATTGTGGCTGCATTTCATCCCTGCTTTCAGGGCAGGCAGCCAGCAGCATCCCACTTCGATAGCCTCTAGTCTACAGCAATGTTCCAAATCCTTCACAAGCTGATGGCAAATCCTGATGAGGGACACCTATACTGTCATTTGCAACCATGTTTACTACCTGTCAAGAGCTACTGGGGTGGAAGGGACCTTAGAGATCTTCTTGTTCCAACCCCCTGCCATGGGCAGGGCTACCTTCCACTAGACCAGGTTGCTCAGAGCTCCATCCAACCTGGCCTTGAATATTTCCAGGGATGAAGTCAGTTAAGGAAGCAAGTGAACTGTCATTTCTCCCTATCCTCTTCTTCTGAAAAGGAAAGAAAGTTGGAACATTTAATCTACCTGCCACATCTAACCTGACCTTGTACTCTTTCAGCCATGGGGCATCCACAACTTCTCTGAGCAAGCTGTTTCAGTGCCTCACCACCCTCACGGTAAATGAGCCACATTCGTTTTTCTCATCCAGTAAATTAAAGGCTACAGGGTTGTAGCTTACAAAACCAAATCCAGATATTAAGATTCTCAGATATTGGGAGCTCAGGTATCATAAACTACCTGTCCAGCAAAAGAAAGCACATTTTATTTTATAAACAGGTATATTTAGGATGAAGTAAGCATTAAACTCTCCTTTCCCCATCCAAAACAGTGGAGTTTGTAGGAATATTGCTCTGACATATTTTAATATCTAATCAGTCATGTTTGCACAATGTCAGATATGGAGAATCCTTAAAGAGAGAAAAATGGAGCCCATGGTATTATTTATCCTACCAGAATCTTCTTATACTGCAAATCCAAAGGTTCCCCATGCGTCTTCATTAGTTTAAACTTTTGGCATCTGTGACTTCTCCACAAAAATAAGATTTCTACCTTTCAGCTCTTCAAGGACAGATGCCTAAGGACTGTTAATACTTCTGTATTATATCTATGTGGTACCTGTACAAACTCATTCTGATGTTCCAAAAATTTTTAGTGTGATGGTACATTAAAAAAATTATAGAAAAGAAATATTAATTAAAACTAGAGAAGCTCTGAAAGAGGTGTAAAGTAGCAGGTCCAGACTACAGCTCACAAAACCACATCAAAGTGGAGTTCACAGCTCTTCTATGGCAGAGATAGAAATGAAACCCTGTCTTCAATACAGTGTTCTAACCAAAGTCTATCCCCTTTTGCTTACTTTAAAAATAAGCAGTCTCTATTTACCTAATCTCTACAAACAGGATCCCTTCAAAGGCTGGACTCAGAGATCATATCACAGACCTTTGTTGGAAGAAAGATAAAATAAATGTTATCTTGTTTCCCTGAAACTGTAAGTCACCAGTTCTCAGCCTGCAACTACAGTAGTTAAGAATAAACTCAGATCAATACTGCCACTGAAATCCAAACTTTCAAAGCACTGGCTGTAGCAGCATTGCAGGTAGAGGGGCCAAGTGTCACCAGATGTGGTTGGAAAGTGCACTTGGGAGGTTAGGGATTCAGGCTTCTGTCAGGAGACTGTGTTACAGACATATTCTGGATATTTCAGGAATAATAGACTTCAGTCACTAGAAGTGTTTTTCCTTGATTGAGGAAAGGTTGATAGATAGGTTGTGTATATATATTTATATCTCATCATCTGCTCTAAGAGGCACATTGTATAGGGCTCAGCTTGTCCAAATGCTCAGTCTAAACCTGCCTCTATTTTTCTTTCCTGTACATTAGAAGGCAAGAGGAGTGCTACCATTTTTCTTTTTGCAGTTTGGGAACTCACAGTGCAGACCATGCTAGTTTTTATTATTCCCATATGTAGCATAGCTCCCCTTCTCATTGTTATCCACTAACACACTGTCACTCAGGGGTAAAAAGGAAGGAGAAGAAGGTAATGACACAAAACACAAGGTTTTAACCTGAAGTTTATTCCTCTTTGGATGTCTGAGGCTGCTTGAAGCATGAATCCAGTTCTGCTGTTTAAAAAAGGAATTACCCGAGTGACTCACCTCTTGCTGAGAGAGACCACTGGCTTGTTCATCACATGCCAGCACTCAGAGCACAACACTTATCCCTGTTTACAGCAAGAACCTGATTCCTGCAATTTATTCTTGGGTCTGCTGTGGATTGCATGGCTTTGGGGAAATTGCAATAAAAACTGGAAAACTTGACAATTTTAAACTGATACTTCCATTACCAACATCCTCTTCCTGAATAGATGGGTTAAGCTCCAATGCTGAAGCTGAGATTTCAAACTTGTGCTTGTTTATAAATCTTATTCACATAGTCATTAGCAGCAATAAATTGGGGGAGAATCTGCTATGAAATTTAGTCATCTGGTACCAAGTGCTGGCATGGTTGTTTGATGTTGTGAAGGAGGCTGATGCTCCAAACCAGGAGATAACAGAGCTTTTCAAGTTCTGCTCATTAGTTGTTTTGCAATGACAAAGGAAACAGTAAGGGCTTTAATCTGTAAATAATTTTTCATTCAGGGATTTTGGAACAATCTAGAGGACACAGAATTTGTTTTGTTTTCTCCATGAAATCCTTCATTAAAGTACTGCTCATTTAATAGAAAATTTGGGGAGAAAAAAAAGGAAGCAAATGATGTGTTTTTATGAAGAACCAAAACTCTGGTACCTCTTTGCTCTTGTGGTGCTACAAAGAGTTTGCTTTAGTTGTAGGAGATTTGGCTTTTCATAAGAATGTTTCACAGTACAAACAGTGAAAAATTATTCTAAAACACAAAGGAAAAATTAAGAGGGAAAACACAAGATAAGGTGGCCAGATGAGCAGCTAAAGACTCTGACACCTTGATCTCGGCACATCAAATAGAACACATCTACTAAAACGCAGACTGTGTCCTCCTCCGAAAAATACATTCCCTCCTTGGTGCACAGATACTCAACTTCAGATCAAAGCACTCCCAAGATTGTTTGGTGCTTTTTTTTTTTTTATCAGCCACTTCCAGTCACTTCCTCCAGTAACCCTCACTCCTTCAAAACACCCCTTGATACATCAGATGCAGGGCAGCACTTTGGATTCGAGTTTCAGCGCTGTACATCACCATGACTGATTAGACTTCAGCAAAAACACAGTGTAATGATAATTTCAGGAAGAGGGAGGATTAATTTTGGTGTGATACTGCAAATCAATCTTCATTTTACAGTAATTAAGTGTAGCAGCTACAAGTCTGGCAACACAAACACTACTGCTGCAGGTACCCAGTAGCAGTACTGCCCAGGCATCCTGCAGCAATGCAAGCTACGAGCTTTGTAACCAACACAGATTTATGATGGGACTCTTCTGCCCAGTAATCTGCACTAGTGAGACAGTCTCACCACAAAAGTCTTCCCAGAACAGTGGTGAATGCTCCATACCTGGAAACACTCAAAGTCAGGTTGGACAGGGCTCTGAAAAAACTGATCTAGTGGAAGGTGTCCCAGCACATTGCAGAGGAGTTGGACTAGATGACTTTTAAAGGTCCTTTCCAACAGAAATAATTCTGTGGTTCTATGATTCTTCTTCCCTGACAGCCTGTCCCCAAGGTCAGAGGCAGAGTACAATGCTTGTATGTTAGAGGAGCAGTAAATACAACACCTAAGGGAGTCACACTGCTCATCCAGGCAAAATGCGGTGAAATCCCGGCCACAGCAAATTTGGTAAAAGCTGCAGGCAGAGGAAGGAACTAAATAGTCTGATTTGTGGTGGCTGGTTATTTTAAGGATACTGGAAAATGCATTGATGAACCTAGTTTAATAATTAAGAGCATCAAACTAAAACTTCAGGCCAAATTATGTTCTCATTTTAGTTCATTTAGATCTGTGAAAATGAATTGAATTACTCAAGATCTTCATCGATGTAATAAAGCTGGTCATTTTGGCATTGCAGTCCATGGGTACTCATTACAGAAGCTAAACCACAGCCTTGCTCCAGATGGCTTCTCTCTTCAACACAACATACATCCAAGGCACTTCAAAAACTAATCACCTACTGATCATATCCCTTCAATTAAAAATTACTCAATATTTCCGAGTGCTGGCATCCATTTTAGAAATACCAGAAAATTACAAAGTGCTTGGCCAATAATATACAGCTTTTCCTACACTGCAGAAATGTCAGCTAAACAACATTAGCCAGTTCAGCAAGGCTATAAGTATAGTGTGTATCTGGTATGTGGTGTATTTGAAAGTTTCTCCACCTCTACATCTGCTGTGGCAACAGACTTGTTGGGACCAGCTAAGAGCAAAGATGAATAGGGAAAAATGTCTCTTACCCTATAGTGGGGATATAGATGGAGAGAATTTTTAAATCAATTTGATTCCATCAAATAGCAAAAGCTCCAAAGACATCTCCAGTATCACTCTTTTTTGATGAAGGGGACCCAGGCTGATGCACATGTTGCCGCAGAGGAGAGATAGAAGGAGGGGAGAGCTTTGCTGAGCAGTGTGGGGTTAACCAGGAGGTCTCATTTCCCCAGTAAATCACATATTTGCTTATGTGGCACTTACTCTGGTTTACATCAGCTGAACATACAAAAGTAAAGAGGTGTGGACCTGAGATTATGAGGATGTTTATTTTGAGGAAAACAAAAAAATACAGAGGCTCACTACACAGTTTTCTGCATTTCTTATACAAACTATAAACACAAAATCCACTGAGTTTTTTATTTTAATGCAAACTCCTCAGAGCATTGCTCACCAGCTATTTCAGATTGAATTCATGAAGTCTCATCTCCAGGAACACAGTCATTATCTCTTCCGGTCTGTGCTGAAAGACAGGCTGGGCTTTCATTAGCCATGGCTAACAGCTTGGAGTAACTAGCAATAAAGCTAAATTACACTGTTGTTGAAATAAGACTTTCTCACTCATTGTAAAGAAAATTAAGGGTATTTTCCAGATAAATGACTGTGCATGTCAAAATTGGTTCAATATGTTTAATGCCATAACCACACTTCTAGCCAGGAAAAGGTGGTTCAGCTCCACGGCAGGAGCCAATGTTTGCATGGGAGAATTGAACCAGTGTGAGCAAAATCTTCCTATACTGTGCCTTCTTGACCAGTGTCCCAGAATTCAATGTTTTTTCATTATGCTGGGTGAATTATGGAATGTAGGTACCCTACGGTGCATAAACACAGGGCCTTCCACAGTCATCTAACTACTGCAGTTTAAATCTTGGACTGACAAGGCAAAGAGACAGTTATTGGGAAATCAAAGCTGATAGTAGAATTCAAGAATAAAATTTTTAAAGGGAGCAGGCAGGACACTGCATGAGGCCACACGTCTTGCTCCCACTATATGGCTGCATTTAGTTAGTGCAAATGCGTCACTCTAGCAAAAATGTGCTTTGCAGCAATGACAAATGTGACTTGTTCATTTGAGAATATGCACAGACATACAATAACATACCAGTTTCCTCTAGAGCAGCCCTATGAAAAGGT
Organism: Platyrinchus mystaceus; assembly: GCA_035041135.1. Classification (NCBI taxonomy): domain Eukaryota; kingdom Metazoa; phylum Chordata; class Aves; order Passeriformes; family Tyrannidae; genus Platyrinchus; species Platyrinchus mystaceus. Next base: position 144,731,442 of record JAWWLV010000088.1, read on the forward strand.
GTTCTCAACAAAACAATCAAAAACAGGAACAAAAAGTATATAAATTTGGGGTTGTAAAGGAGTTGCCATGATGAGTTAAAGGCTACCTGTGCTTTCCCGCTCCGAAACTCTACATTTGCTTTTGGTACCTGCCTCAGTGAACATTAACTGAACTTCTGCTAATAAAAAACAATTTTCTTCTCAACAGCTGAGTATGCCATAGCCTTTATTCGAGAAAACCCAGCATTTTCAGCTAGCAGCTTCACACTGTTCTAGGTTGCAGACCTCTTCTTTCAGAAGGCACTCATGACCAGAGACCCAATGTACTAACTTATTTTTGCTTCACTGCTAGCAACAAGAATCACCGTAGGTCATTAAAGAGATTTGTCTGGCTGTACAGCTTTCAGAGTTGCAATGAAGTAGTTATTTAATATCCTCAGATGAAAGGTACTATGCAAATAAACAGCACTGTGTTGAACCAAAGAGGGTCCTCTGATTACCATCTTCTATTAGTACAATAGAAGTAAATGGGCTCTAGCCTGAATTTTTGCAATGCAATTTCCTGAACAGGCTTTAGTTTGAAATAAACGGTGCTAAACAAACTACTGTCGACTTTGCTTGATAATTTTAAACAATTAACCCATGAGAAGTCAGGTTTCCTTTTCATATTTGCAGGACAGCTGCCTTGAGACAATGTCTGAAGTACAAAGAGGTTTTCAAGGGCCAGATTCTGATTTCATTCAACATGGTGTAAATCAAGAATAATCCCTTTAGAGATTAGTGGGAGTGAGATCAGATTCAAGCACTTGGAATTAAGCACAAACCATGTGCTTGTAGGCTTATTCTAATTCTGCTAAGTACAAAGCAATTCTCCTTCATGTCCCTCTCCCATTCTGTCTAAAGCACTCTGAGCTGAGTAGCAAAGAATGTGCTGCTGTGAACACCCAAAAGAAGATGTTTGGCATTACAAAATACTTTTGCCTACAACTTAATTAAATAAGCCTTGCAACTGAAAAAAAAAACCCAAACCAAAAGAAAACAACAAAAAACCAAACAAACAAAAAACCAAAAAAACCCACCAACCAAAAATAACAAACACCTCCCTCTGAGAAAAAAAAAAAAAAGACACTTCAAATTACACAAGCAGAGCAAAGATGTGTTTAGAGATCCCTCCTGATCCCCTAACCATGAAATGAACTATAGTAACCAATTCTTACAAGAAACCAACATATTTAATTACTCAAATTTACAGCATCTGGTTCTGGTTCTGTGCATATATCGAAGGAAAACATGAGCAGAACTTTTGCCAGATGCTTGTAACATCCTCAGGAAGCATTTCAATGGGAATTCCAGCATTGTTATGAATTAATGCAATCTCATCTGAAAGTTACTTGTGTTCTTTCTCTGACACTGTCTCTTTTGATAGGTCAGGCAACGAAAAGATAACCATGCCAGTGAGCACCTTGTTTAATTTTAATTAAGACCAAAAGCCAAAGAGCAAAAACCTTAATAAAACTGTGCATCTCTGTGCAATTAAACAAAAAGAATATACCTTCTGCCATTCACAATGCCTGTGGTACCTGCTTAATATACAGTTTTGAGTGTGCACCTGGAGAATCCTGGTGAAAGAGGCCAAGTTACAAATCTCCATCCTACTTAGATAAAGATACAAATCTCACAAGTGATGGGGAACTATGAAATTATCTCCTGAGAAGGATAGCATGAGCCTGAGTAAATACTATTTTCATTTGGTGTGGAGTGCTGTGCTGGTTTGGGCTAGTATGGGCTGTGTTTTGGATTTGTGCTGAACACAGTGTTGATAATATACAGATGTTTCTGTTATTGCTGAGCAAGGCTCTCCAAGGCTTTTCCTGCTTTTCATACTGCCAGGGTGGAGAGGAGACTAGAAATGCATGGGAGTTTGGGAGGAGATGCAGTCAGGACAGTGACCCAAACTGAACAAAGGGGTATTCCAGACCATATAATATTGTGCTCAAGCATATGAAATGGGGGGAAGAAGGAGGAAGTGGAGTATGTTTGAAGTGATGATGTTTGTCTTCCCAAGTCCCTGTTACATGTGATGGGGTGTGCTCTCCTGGAGATGGCTGAATACCTGCTTGCTCGTGGGAAGCAGTGAATTAATTCCTTGCTTTGCTTTGCTTGCATGCACAGTTTTGCTTTCTCTTCCATGCTGTCTTTGTCTCAACTCACGAGTTTTCCAGCTTTTACCCTTCCAGTTTTCTTCCCGATCCAGCCGGTGGAGGATTGAGTGAGTGGCTGCCTGGTACTTGGTTGCTGGCTGTGGTGAAATGACAATTTTTTAGTCTCTCTGCTATAATGTTTGTGTCACCTGTGCCTCCTAAAATAGCCTACTGAGCAATCTGAAGGACACCTTTAATGCAAGATGCCAGTGCTGTGGCTTTGTTCTGCACCTCCCAGGAAAAAAAAGAACCAAAAAATTTCAACTCTACCAAAACCCAAGACACTCTCCTGGTACCTGCTGCATGCCTTAAAGATCACTCATCAGATCTGAAATCTTTCACCATGTACTCTTGACAAGGATCCCTTATCCCATGGCCTTTGAGGAAGTAAAAACGTCTTGTTAACTATCTCACATCCCAACAACTTTGGACGGGAAGTTGAAATTCTATAGAAGCTAAAAGTAGACTGGCAAGAGCTGACATATCTATGAAAGAATTTCCTTTGGGAAGGGCAGGGTAAGTTTATAAGAAAGAAAATTTTATCTTTATTCACACTGAGCTGGACTCTTGGACAGCAGTGACGGATGGCTCTAAGGAAAGGGCTCTGCTGTACAGATGGAAAAGTCCTGTTGGCTTTGTGTAAAGAAACCACAAGCCTGTTCATACAAGTGCCATGTGTTTTACAGATTATGAGAAGCCACAAGCTTTGTAAGTCTCAGTAAGCAGAGCTTCAGCAATCGATTCAAATACACGTGCTGAGCAACATCCCTGTGCTGACTCAGAGGGAATCATGCTGTCCACGCTGTCTCTGAGAGATATTTCGGTCTTGCCTTCAACAGTCTCCAGGTAATGAGCAGATCAAGCCCTAATGAGCTCACTAGATTTGACAAGTCTATACTCAAGGTTACTGAGCATGACCCTATTCCCTCTTGGAGAAAGGTGGAACTGTCATGCAGCCTTTGTTTATGATGGAAGAGAGTATCATAAACAAAACACAGGACTTGATCCAAGATGCAGAAACACCTTAATTTCCTTGGAAGTCAATATTGTTGGTGCCAGGCAAAACAATGCTGCCACGTACCTGCCCAGGAGTAGCAATCAGCTCACAAGAGAGCATGGCAGCTGGAGGGGGAGGTCTGAAAGATTGATTCTGACAGCTGTAAAAGCAAGAGGTTTTTAATATTCAGAAAAGTGTCAGTGCCCTAATAACAGAATTTCTATCTCCAAGAACTACACTTGAGAAATGTAACCTGATGAGATACAAAAGTAGCAAAGGCAAATTTAGATCTCTGCCCCGTGTAGAGATGAAGGACTGTGAGAGAGATGCTTTTCAAAACAAGCCAATCTCTCCCAGCTTTACCCTCAACTTAACCCTTGGCACTGATGGCAGTATGCCACGTCTCACTGCTTAAGGGAGGAGGATGCCAGCAGCACTGAAGCAGGTGGCACCAGTTCCAATGGCACCAAGTTTCACCCTGTGGAAGAGCTATCTTGCAGAGCCAGCTGGCTTCTTCTGAGAGTGGGAAGGGTTACATGCCACCCTGGTAATCCCACCCTCAGTGTGTGTACCTCTGCCAAGCAACCCTGAAACTCCCATAGGAAGTGCATCAAGTTGCCTTGGGGTCTTGTTCCACCCCCAGTCTGTTCCATGAGAAGCTCTTCACTGAACATACACACCAACACCTTCTGTGTATCAGAGCCAGTAAATTTCCAAGCAAAACAGTAAAGGTGTAAAATTTGTCAGAGAACAGCCAGACCCATAATATTATTTTCCAAATTCAGAGACATGCCAAAAGTGTGGTTAGTGGCTCTGAGGACAACCTCAGGGGAGAGTTACATCTTAATGAAAAGTCATTTTCCAAAACAAAAGCTGTGCTTTTTTTTTTTTTTTTTTTTTTTTTTTTTTTTTTTTTAAATGAAATTCACAGAACCTCTAAGTCTGTGTGTGGTATGATGAACCAGGGAAAAGACATTTTGAGTGAGGCTTCTTTAAAAATTCACACACACAGGCAAAAGAGGAAAAGTTGGTGATGTGTGAGTCCCTGAGAGCTTGCCTGAGGAGAAACTAAGGATTGCTTTCTGTCGCACTTAGATACAGTACGCTCTTGGTCTGGCTTGTTCCCACAGGACAACTGTCCTTTTTCCAAAATAATAAATTGAAAATGGGGCAAACTTCTTATGTTTGTTTCTCAATTAGTGTGATGGTAAGTCACCAAAGAAAGGACTTGGGTATTTTAAGCCAAAGGGACAAAGGTCTACTGTCCCTGGGGTGGGGGAAGATTTTCTCCAAGAAACAGTAGAGACAGTGGCTGCACAAAGCACTTCTGCCTTAATCTGGTAAAAGTCAAGCTTTATAGAGCTGGTGAAGGGGTTGCAGTACAAGTCTTACAAGGAGGAGCTGAGGGAGCTGGGAGTGTTTATCCTGGAGAAAATGAAGCTGAGGGGAGACTTGATCTCTCTCTACAATTCCCTAAAGGAGGTTGTAATGTGGTGGGGGTTGGTCTCTTCTCCCAAGTAACATGTGACAGGATGTGAGGAAATGGCCTCAAGCTGCACCAGGGGAAGTTTAGATTGGATATTAGGACATTTTTTTCATTACATGGGTTGTAAAGCATTGTAACAGGCTGCCCAGAGAAGTGGTGGAGTCACCATCCCTGGAAGTGTTCAAAATAAACATGCAGATATGGCACTTGAGGACATGGTTTAATGGTGAACATGGTGATAGTATTAGGTTGATGGTTGGACTTGATGATCTCAGAGGTCTTTTCCAACCTCAATGACTCTATGATAGCATTCTTCATCCAGATCTTTTACAGGTGAAGGAAAAATGTATGTCCTTCTTCTGAGACAGCAGAAACAAAGCTCAGCCAACAAGACCGTCTCCTACTGCAACAGTGGGTCAGATGACAGCAGAGGAAGAAATGAGCCTCTTCTTCTGGTGCTATATGAAAGAGAGATATCCCCCTCCAAAGGAGCTGGATTAGTAATTCTAACCTATTGATTTTTTTTCCATACAAACTACCATTTTTCCTCTATTAAAAAAATTCCAAAGTGAATTGCAATTACATAGTAACATCTTCTGCCAATACTTAACTCAGTATTGACAGGAGACTCTGGTCTTGCAGGGAATCAGCTTATTATGAACTCCTTTGTTTCATTGCTACTAGCAAATGTTTTAACCACTTCTGCAATTACTCTATCACCTTTTTCTGTTTTTCAGTAACCTTGTATTTTTCCAACAGCCAGCATCCATCTCCTTCTCCTTTGCTCTTTGGTGCTCTGACCTCACAAGAAGTTATGTAGTTGCTTGAGGTTATTTTTGTTTGAAGCATTGGCTCTTTTACAGAGCAGTTACAGTGTTTGTGGAGAAACACAAATTAGTGTCTTAACTGGCCATTTATACCCAGCTTGCTTTTGTTGGTGTAATTAACTTTCTGAATTCTGAACATTATGTCAAATTGCTCCCAACAAATCTGGTGGCCTTCTACAATGGGTTTACAGTGTTAGTGGATGATAGAAGAGCAATTGACATCATCTACCTGGACTTGTGCAAAGCACTTGACACACTGTTTCACCCAACACCCTTGTCTTTAAACTGGAGAGACATGGATTTGACAGCTGCACCACTGGGTGGATAAGGAATTGGATGGATGGCCACACTTGAAGAGTTGTGGTCAACAGCTCGGTGTCCAAATGGAGACCAGTAACAAGTGGCATTCCTTGGGGGTCAGTATTGGGACCAGTGCTGTTTGACGTCTTTGTTGGTGACATGGACAGAGTAATTGAGTGTACCCTCAGCAAGCTCACTGAGGTGGCACACGACCCAGCAAAGCACACTTTCAGCCCAGAAAGTCAACTGTACCCTAGGCTGCATCAAAAAAACTGTGACCAGCAGGTCAAGGGAGGTGAACCTGTCCTAACAAGCTAATGAAGTGGCTATTTGAAATGACAGCACAGCTGTGCTCCAGCATCCTCATAGTTTTATCACAGAGTTGTGAAGCTGTTGCTATTCACACATCCTGCTACCACCATATAGGCTTTTTCTCTGTGACTTCTGGTCTGAAGCAGTTTTTAATTTTACATATCTATTTTTGCATACTTTTTAACAGAAAATCTGTGACAGCCACATCAAGTCAATGACACTTCATGTTCCTCTGTGAGGTCTCAGGATCCAGGCAAGCAAAAACAGTGCACAAACAGTCACATGGAAAAAGCAATAAATTGAGGTTATTACTATAGTGCTACAAGGATTGTACATTGTAGTAAACAAAACAGAATTATAGGTGACTTATGTAGCATCAGTCATGCTTCTGCACATCTCTGGTGACCGCGTTACTCAATGGAGTGGCAGAGAGTAAATCACTAAAGCCAGTATTCCATCTCTAAAGCTCTTCTCTCCATGCAGTTGAAGATTCCCTTTTACATTTCCAATTCAAAATCAAGCTGTTGGTCAAAAGGCAACATTTATATCTTTACTGGAGTCTCCATCCATTTTACAGGCTGAACTAAACCTCCAGGAAACTGAAATGCAGTCATTGACAGCTGCAAAAACTGGAGCAGAGAGCTGAGAAGACAGACACTGATCTCTTCTCTGTGGTGACCAGTGACAGGACCCAAGGGAATGGAATGAAGCTGAGTCAGGGGAGGTTTAAGTTGGATACTAGGAAAAGATTCTTCACTGAGAAGTTGGTTGAGCACTGAAACAGGGTTCCCAGGGAAAGGGTCATGGCCCAAAGCCTGACAGAGTTCAAGAGGTGTTTGGACAAAACTCGCAAGCACATGGTGTGATTATTGGGGTTATCCTGTGCAGGGCCAGGAGTTGGAGCCAATGAAACTGTGGATCCCTTTCAACTCAGGATATTCTGTGATAACTTGGATAATTTCATTGCAATGATTATTGCATTCTCAGCTGCTGAACTGTGCTTGCCTCTGTGTCCTGCCTGCAAACTTAGTGTCTCTCTGCTTTGTGTTTCCACCAGTGCTACTGCTTGATCACCCAGAGATATCAGGCAGCCCTCAGCATTAGTAGCTGAAGTTTGAAGCTGAGCTTTTGTTAATGAGATGTAGGGCAAGCAAAAGTTCCCTTTCCCCTCACAGGCTGAATTTTTAGGCTAGAATTAAGCCTAAGTTTGAGAAGAGCAGCAGGTCTATTCGTAAGATGCAGAGTGAACCCACAGGAGAACTGATCATATTTGCGTCTTGATAAAAGCAAATTTTAGCCAAAAGGGAAAAGCAGAGTATGTAGGAGGGGGAAAAAGAAGAGAGATCAAGAAGCAAGAGTTCTAATTCTTCTAATAAGCATTAGACCGAGGAGCAGGAGAGGTCCTTTCTTGAAATGTACAGAATTGTCCCTGAAAAGCACGGTGAACCTTCCTAAGAATACAAAAATAGCTTCAAAGAGACAAGAAATAAAACCCCAAATTCAGGTATAATATCAGTATTGCCATCGGCTGGCAAACTTTGTTGGTGCAGGTCACATCAAACTCAGAAGAATCATTCTGACATTTCTGAAAGCAAACTTTCTTGGTTCTTTTAAAATGAGT
>JAWWLV010000088.1:144740145-144763658 GCA_035041135.1 Platyrinchus mystaceus
GAGGATTGAATTCCGGTCGCCCTGGCCGGGACGGAACATCCTGCTGCGGGGAGCACCCCTTCCCTACCCCTTCAGCCACTAGAAATGGCATCCAAAGCACAGGTTAGAAGCCAGAAACTGGTGCGCTTCCCAAAACGTGGAGGCTGAAGATCCAGAGTGCAGGTCACATCAAACTCAGAAGAATCATTCTGACATTTCTGAAAGCAAACTTTCTTGGTTCTTTTAAAATGAGTAATTCTGACTACCTAAGAATTTGAAATGGACCTGGAATTAAGATTAAGTAAACAAAAAAGTGAGAATGACTCACTTTATCAAAACCATAATTAACTTTACCTACCTTCATTTAATTAAAAGATTGTTTCATCTCAATGTAAAACAGTATTTTTATCATCATTGTCACACACAAAAAAAAATCTAAATCAGACCATTGCACAAACTGATTTAAGTCAAACTCTAGTAAGAGAAAGCATTAGATGCATGAAGCAATAGTGTAGACAGCTAAAATCTCTCACTAATGCAGCTACAGCTTGTATGTCTGCCCAAGCAGGTCCTGTAAAAGGCATCACCGTATCTCAACAGACTAAAGGAATTTAGGATATAAGCATGAATGTCCTTATCACACCCTGACAGCTTTGGATGCACTCTAGGGTGTCATAAAAGAGACAAATATTGTCAGGTCAGCTCTGATTCAAGTTGCAGGTAGCCCTATATCATGTTCTTTACATATGAGTTTGTAGAAGTCTCAGGGTGAAGTAATACAAGTCTCTGTTTGATGACTAATCCCAAAGGACCATCTGTAGGGCTCAGACTGCTATGTTTTAACCCAAATATTCAGATGCCATCTTCCAATTTGATTTGTGGTTTTCCATGCCAGCATGTAAGCAGGTACCTTAAAAAAAAATAAAAAAAAAAATCCAAACCTGGCCACATGCAGTATGCTTTGAATTTGAGCTGAAGTGTGGGAATCTGATTCCTACCTAAAAAACCTGGAGGTGATGCCTTATGCTTCCTGGGCAGGGTCATATTAACTGAGCTGGCAGATTTGATAGAATTAGATTTCTTTTTCGAGCTGGTACAGCACTGTGATGTGTCAGCACATACAGTATTTCAGGTAAGTAAGATTAAGTCATTGATTGAAAATCCGGCCTCCAGAAATGATGTGGTGTCCTTTAAAAGGAACAACCTTTGTTTTGTGTTGGTGTACCGCAACTCTAAAAACAAAAGGAAAAAAAAATCTAAAAATCCTCTGATCCTGGGAAAATGTCAGTAGCAATTAGCTAGTTGAGAGACATTTTAAAATTGCATCAAATTTAATACCTCAGCGTCACTGTGCCGATTTTTACTCTGCAGAACAACCCTCCAAAGGTGCATAAGGAGTGATCCATTGCAGGAGAGTTTTGGGGATACCAACAGTTAAGTGAGGTCACCTCCATGGCAGCAGCAGTCCTGTGTCAGGCACCAGCAAGGCGGGGAATATTGTGGTTGGACCCTGTGGGCTCCAACTAGTCTCTCAACCTCCTCCTCCTCCACTCAAACCCTTTGGGATGGAAAGCTACAGAGTACTTACTGACCCTGCATTGAAAACTACTGCTGGGAGAAAGGACTTCCAGAGATAGAAAAGCTACTACAAAAAAACAAAACAAAACAAAAAAAAAAAAAAACAAAACCAAAACAAAACAAAGGCTTCATTGAGATGATGTCCTCAGAGCAGGAAAGCTACACTTCAAGTATATGTAACTATTTACGTTGTATCTCTGGCACTCTGCGATACCTTGAGATTGTCTGACAGAAACAGCTGAGGGATCGGCCAATGGAAACACTGTGGTTTGACGAGATTAACAGATTTCTTGAAATAATACAACTCCACTCTGACCAAAGGTTTTGTCATCTCATACACAGGCCACAAGTCTTCTTCTCCCCGAGAAAGAATGTGCACGTTAGTCCAGATGAAGCAACTTAATCACAAGCATTTCAAAGTGCAGCAAAGCCCAGAACAAATTGCTTTCCACCCTCCTTTCACCCCAGAATTGCATTTTAACAATTACTACAGTCTTTACAATTGATGGCATCCCTAATCTTACCTCATGCTTCAGAGCATATTATTGTGAGTTTCTTTTAAAAAGAGTCTCCTTTCCCCTAAAGCCCCCCATTTTCCACAATCCACAACTATTTCACAGCCCTGAGCTACAGGAGCTTTTTGACCTCTGTAACACATTTTCCATAAAGTGACTTGAGTTTGCTACTTACAAATCAGAGCATGAGACACTTGGCACCAGTGGGAAGTGGAGGATGGAGTAAGAGTGGGAAAGGGCCAAAAGGGTGAAAGCAGTTCCTCTGTGGCTGCTGTGAATGTCAGGGGGCACAGAGCCCTTATCAGAACAAGAGGAGTCACATGAAGTGGCAACTTGACCATTTAACCAACTTGTATCCTAAATAGAAACCACTTATATTGATAATGTTACCTACTTCATAAGTTAAATGTTAGTGCCCAGAAAGCAAATATAGCTCCCTCAGGTTCAATTCAGTTGCCAAACACATGTTTTAGGCACCTCTGGAGATATCCCAGACATCAAATCCACCTTTCTGGAGCCTCAAATACAACATGAGGAGTCAGAGACTCACATCCTTCTGTACTGGCTCCGGAAGACAAGGGTAGATAGTTCAGGGTAGTTCAAATGGCACTTCGTGGCTATGGTTAAGAAGGTAAGACCCTTGAAGCCTGGTAGGAGATTCCCAGCTCCCTGAAGCAGATACCTTCTAGGCAATGAATCAATCCTCAAACACCAAGCTGGCCCAGAGAGGGATGCAATCCTGCTCTGGATGGGCTGCAAAGGCATTTGTTGATTCCTCCAGAGGGACCAGGTGTACCATGCCTGCCCGGGCTGGAGAGGCCAATGGGAGCTGTCTGCTGCCACAGGCACTATGGCAATGAGAGCATTACAAGTATTTACAGCAGCAATTTGTCTGCAAGTTTGCATCTCCTGCACTAGTCACAGTGCTCAGGAAATATCGGTGTGGGTCAAGGAGCTTTCTCAATGTTGTAATTCCTCCAAGCTGTGAACTGATGGGTAGCCCATCAGTTTATTTGTTAACTTGCATACCTCTGACTTAAATTGCCGTTTATCAGTTGTGAGACACACCAAAAACACGACAGACAGGCTTTGATGCAGTTAGGCAAGATCATGTCTGAGAGAGGCAAAGGTGTGTTTGCCACACTTCACCTTATTCACTGGAATTCACACCTATGTTTTAATAATCTATATGAGTAATTTCATTTCAGTTAGAAATGCGTCTTTTTCCTCTTCTTGCAAGCTTGATTGTACAGAGGCCGTTTAGCAAATATTTTAGAGTAAATAAAAATATGTTATAGTATTTTATAGTAATATTTATATACAAATATAAAACTTACTACTACAAAGCTACCTGGGCTTACACTGAAAGGTTTTATCAGAGTATCTTGGAAAAAGGGCTGGCTATTAAAAATTATTCTTCTGCTTAAGAAGTACTCCTAGGTGAAAACTTTATCCCCCACTTCACCAGTTCACATATCTACTAAGGAGTGTTGCTTCAGGTGAGACACCAATAGTCCTATGCTGCCTTCTGCAAAGTATAGAAGACACAGAAGATATTAAAAATTCTTTAAGTTTGGTATGAGAAAGAAAAAAGTTAAAGAAATTCTACAAATGGCATGTGACAGTGTTGAAAAATAGACAAAAAATGCATCCTTATTCAGAGTTCCCTCAGCCAGAGCCATGAAAAGCTCCACCAGGTGGTGGGATTAACAGCACTTGAAATATGCTGCAGAGCTGAGTTTGCTCTTACTCCTTTGCTTTTAAAAGCACATTTCTGCTTCACCATGCATTTGAAAATACTTCTAAAAGATGGTCCTAATAAAAATGTATTTCTGCTATCATTTAACAGCAGGATTTGTAATGCACTTAACACAAAAGATGTATTTATAACTTAGAAGATGAAACTGCCATCTGCATGACCCTAATTTCCCCTCAAGTTACTTCAAGTTTTACATAAACAAAAAAGCAAATTGATTAGCAGATACTAAACTATATTTAGTTTTAAAAGCGACCTTCTTCAATTGAGATGTCATCACCATTATTAGTATTATCAAGTTTGAAAGCAAAACTGCAAAAAAAGGCTGAAAGCTTCTTTCTGGATGGGATGTGTGAAAAATTCATACAAACAGGGCAACTCAGTACCTCCCTGCACAATCAGACTGTGCACCAAGTGAGCCAAAAGTATAAGAAATCAAATTTTTCTCTTCTTTTTCTCTTTCAGACACTATGCTCTTACACGTTACTAGCAGAAAGGTAAAATAAATGTATATTAGCACAGCTGTACTTAAAAAACTTAGTGGTAGCTTTAAAGCCGGTTTGGCAGGACCATAGACTGGGACTTCATTGAGGCACAGGATATCAGCCTCCTGCCGCTGAAATGTTGCCCTAAAGCAGCCCCAAAACAGAGTAACTGAAGTGAAAAACTGGCAGAGGAACAAAGTGCCAAGTTCACCATAGATCTATGGTGGGGTTTTGCTGTTTCCAGGATAATCAAGAAAACAAGTGCCTTTAACTGATGAACAAATTCAGCCTTTCTATTCACACACAGCTATTCCCCTCCTCACCCTAGCCTGAACATGTGCTCAAACAGATTAAAAACTGTCAGTTCCCAGATGAACTCAGAAAGAACCTTGAGCACAGCCGTGCCCTGCAGGTAACCATCCTGCTGTTTCCAAAAGCAGGAAAGGGACACAGGGCCAGCCCCAGGTTCTTCCAACAGGAGAGCAGCTCTGTCAAAGCATTGTGAACAATGGGCAGAGCACTGCTGGCTTTGGATGGAGACGGGAAAACTGAGGAGGGGTGAACATACTGGCTGCGGAAGGTGCTGGCATGGATGGCACAGGATGCTGTGGATGTAACAATCCAAGTATTTCCAAGCACGGAGCCACCCCTCCAGCTAAAGCCGTGTAAATAATATACAGGAGGAGCGTGCTGCTAATTGAGTACCTTCCGAACCGCCAAGAGGCAGGTAGACTCCAGTTAAAGGAGACTCTTCATTTTAACTTGTGTCACTGAAGAGCACCAAAGTAAATGAACTCCTGAGGACAAGATCAAAGTAGAATAAGAGACTTTTCTTTTTATATCCTTGAATCTCCTGTCCCTTTTGCACACTGAAATTTAATTTCCTTTTCAAAGAAAGCTTTTGGAGCTTATGAAAATTGACCCAAAAGATTACAAGGGCTTTGTCACCCTTCCAATCTCCCTGAAAGATCCATAATTAGGGAGGCTTTTCCTTTAACATATACGCCCAGCAGGCAAATATATAATTCAGACTTACAATTATACGGATGAGTTATTTCAATGTATTGGATATATACCACTACAAAGAGTTGAAAAATCTTGTGTGCCTCAAACGAGTAAATATGCATCGAGGTATTTTTTTTAAGTAGTTTGTTTTCATTTATGCCAAGACTGCACACAACCACAGTAAGGACCTGAGATGTATGTTTGTTGCAGAGGTAAATGTATCAAGTGCAATAAAAACAAACTGCTGACCTCAAAGATTAGTTATTTATACTCCACTGGAAATTAATTCTGCAAGGAGGGAGGTGAGAGAGGATACCTAAGACAGCTAGTCTGATTTTTGCTCTCTAACGGAGTAACACTGGCTTTCCTCGCTCGGCACATAGCCTACCCATGAGGGAAAAATAAAAAAAACAAAATGAAAGAAAATAGAAAAGAAATCGGGCTGCAGGACTCCGCCGGGATGGTCCCTCCTGCTGCTCCCACCCGGCGCCGGCGCGGGGCAGGACTGGTCCCCCGCAGGACAGCCTGGGGTGGGGGGAGGGAGAGGGGGTACCCCAGCCGCTGTTCCCTCCCGAGCATCGCCCGAGGGTGCCCCTTTCTCTGGAGCCCACACTGGCACCCGCCGCCTCCCCTCTGCCTCCCTCCAGCGGGGAAATCCCGGCTTGATGAGGTGAAGCCTCCCCCCCTCCGGAGAGTCGGGGCACCCGCCGGACGATGCTGCGAGCTCCGCCAGCGCCGGGGCCACCCCTGCTTCTAAATAAGAGACATAATAAAAAAAATAACAAAAAAAAATAACAGCCGAACGAGGAGCAGGGAGTCTGGGAGGCTCCCACCGCGCCTTTTGCAGCAGTGGGGAGCGGAGGGTTTGCAGGTAAGAGGGGAGGAAGGCGGAGGAGGGCGGCGGGGAGGGAGGGAGGGGGTCCCGCGGTACTCACGGCGGGGCGCGGGGGGCGGGCGGGCGGCCGAGCCCCATGGCCGTGGAGGGGACGGACGGACGGGCGGTCGCTGCTGTCGCTATTGCTGCTGCTGCTGCTGCCGCCGCCGCGCTGTCTTGTCTGTCTGCCGGCGCCGCTCGCCGAGCCGCTCCGGGAGCCCCGTCCCTCCCCTTCGCTTCCTGCCTGCTCATATAGCGCGCCCTCGGCCACGTGGACGGCGCGGGGCCCGCCGGCTCCTCCTCGGGGCCGGGCGGAGAGGGGCGGACGCCCCGATCCCGGTCTCCATCACCCCCCTCCATCACCTCCCTCCACCACCCCCCTCCATCACCCCGCTCCATCATCCCCCTCCATCATCCCCCTCCATCATCCACTTCCATCGTGCCCCCTCACCCCCCATCTCACCCCACTCACCACGACCACCCATCTCATCCTCCCATTACCCCCTCCTCAGTTACCTCCCCCCCCCCGCCCCGTCACCCACCCCTGCGTCCAGGCCTCCGAGCGGAGCTTCGCGGCGGAGAGGTTCGGTGCGAACCCGGACTCACCTCTGCGAGGCGCCGGGATGAAATCCTGCTCCTGGCGGGTCCTCCCTAGAGGATCACCACCCAGGAATGTCTGTGTTCCCCTCCCGCCCCCAACCCTCCGAACTGCTATGTGTGAAATTGGGCTGCGTGGATCTCAAAGGTGATCGCAGCAGGGAAAGTGGAATGAAATCCTTCACTTCTCGCAGGAGAAAATGTACGATGTGTCGTTAATGAAATACAGCACATAGTCCCGAATCATAAAAAGGTCAGGTTTGGAAGGGCTCTTAAAGATCAAGTTTCAAGCCTGCTGCCATGGGCAGGGACACTTTCCACTAGATCAGTTCGTTCAGGGCCCATCCAACCTGGACTTGAACTCTTCCAGGAATGGGGCATCCACAACTTTTCTGGGCAACCTGTTCCATCATCACCCTCACAGGAAAGAACATCTTCCTAATATCTAATCTAAACCTACCTTATTTCAGTTTAAAGCCATTCCCCTTTGTCCTATCACTACGTTTCCTTGGAAAAAAAATCCCTCTCCAGCTCTCTTGTAGCCCCTTCAGGTGCTGGAAGGTGATATAAGGTCTCTCCAGAGGCTTCTCTCCTCCAGGCTGAGCAACCCCAGCTCTCTCAGCTTGTCTTCTCTGGAAAGGTGCCTCAGCCCTCTTCTTTCAGTCCAGCACCACACATTTTTAAGGTGACTATAAAAAACTGTAGAATTAAAAAGAATACAGCATCATTAAAGAATCCCCCAGACAGATACATTCAAATGATAAAGTATCTGCTAAAACTATTTAACAACATAATGCTGGCTTTTTTAGTGGCAATGTGTAAAGACTGGAGCCAAGACTAGAAGCAGGGGTGATTATAGCAACTCCAAAGAAGCAAATGATCTCTGATCTTCTCTCCTCCACCCTTCTGTAGGCAGCGTTACGAGCAGTGTTACTGTGTTACAGTGAACAACATACAGAGCACATATCAGAGAGGAGAATGTATTCCTGAGCTCTTAAAAACATGTTCCTTAATGCTGGACAGCGAGTGCATAACTCCCTTTGTGAAACAGATGAGTTTCCAGGTTATTAATCTAGTTACTGAGACTGCCCACACTGTTGCTTTATTACATCCAGCACAACATACTTCCACTGGAAACAGTAACGTGCTATGTAGGAGCTGTAAGTCATCAATCATCACTGAGCTTGTTTCCATAGAGTTATATTAGTAAAAGCTGAAGTGTGAATTTAGACCGGTGTCACATCATGTACTGCACTGTGCAGACATTTGCATTCGGGTGAGAGTACCTGTGACAGCCTGAGCTTTCTGCTTAGAGAGCATAAGCCCATACAAACCCTTCAAGGGACTCACCCCACCACTAAATCTGGCCTTTGGATACTGAAGAGCAGTATAAACAGGGCTTGGAACGGATTTAATATAAAGCAGTGAGCGTTGAAAGAAACCCCAAAACATTAGTCTTCTTTTGCAAGGAAAGTATCAACACAAGGAATTACTGTGAGGTGGAAACAGTCTATTAAATAGCCCTTCACTGCTTCTTCCCAGGAGCTGTTTGACACTTTGCTGGAGGTGGGATAGAGCCCTTGAGGAGCTCCAATTTGATCATCTGCAATAGTTTCTGTTACCCCCTTGGCTTGATACTCTCATACCTTCAGGCAAATTAGTTGAATTTGGTCCTTTGTTTCCTTAACAATAACAGTGGGTGAGTGGGTCTATTTTATGAAAAAAAATCTCTGGGGGCAGCTCACCAGTAATAGGGTTGTGCTTGGAGATTTCTCCCAAGCATTTTTTGAGGGGATGGAGGGAATAAAAGGTTGATGAGGGCTCCAAAGCATATCCTATGAAAGAGACATTGCCTGGGGAAGGAAGAGTCTGAGCACTCCGCATTTCACTGCCTGCTGTACCACACCCAGTCTGTCCATGAGTTCAACAGAGAAAAAGAATGAATGTAGTAAACAGGTGATTTATCATCATACAGCATACGAAGTTTTGCTAGGTTGTGGAAAGCTTAACCCTGCAGTCAAGAATGTCCTCATTAATGATAGTTAATCAAGATGACACTGGAATGGGTTGCTCAGAGAAGGTGTGGATGCCCCATCTCTGTAAGTGTTCAAAGCCAGGCTGGATAGGCCCCTGAGCAGCCTGGTGAACCCTTATGGCCCCTTGCAGCCATTCTATGATTCCATGACTGAAGAAAAGGAGCAAGAGATAATTTTTTTTTTTTCCACCTGCATTTTCAGTCCTATCTCTGCACCGTTTCTCTGGAACACACAAGGGATAGGATATGGCACATCCCTCCAGCCACACCAAACTGGTTACAAGTGCAAGGAAGAGATAAGAAGCGAGCTCTGCAGTGGCTGGGTTTGGTCAGAGAGGCTTCCTCCTGTAGTGCAAGGCAGAAGAGGAGTGTGCTTGCCCCAGAAACGCCTCAGGGAGGTATGCCACAGTGATATGGGTGTAGCATGGAGAAGTGCAGAGCATGGAAAAGTTCCTCAGATCTCTGCTAGCACCTGGCTGAGCCAAGAGCAGAGAACAAGATTGAATCTTCCTGAAACAGTAAGCGTGGAACCTATTTTCCTTTGTTGTATCAGTGTTGCACTCAGTTAATTCCTTTGGATGCTCTCAGCTTCCCGGATGCACCCCAGTGAGTGTGCAGGTAACAAGTGCTCTCCGATAATGCCATCGTAATTACAGCAGGTCCAACCCAGTGTGTTGGATCTGCTCCCCCTTATGCTGTAGCATTTCCCTAGCAAGTGTCATTTAGATGATTTTGGGAAAGAATCCAGGGTTTGTTTCACAGACAGTATTTCCTCAACAGCTCAGTGAATATGGAATAGTTTGAACTAACCATGCAAATCTCGCTTGTCTTCTTATGTAGAGAAACTATATCTACTCTAAACTCTGGGCCAGGGCTTTCAACTGCTGATGGGGGATAACTATGCAGACTTCAAAGGAGCTGTATCAGCTTTCACCAAGTGGGGATCCAGCCCTTTATTCATATTTTAAAATTCAGAATCTGTGCCTAGGTAATTTTCTCTATATTTTTTAAGTAGCCAGGTTTTTTTATTTTATAGTTGTTCCCTCAGTGGCAGGATTGTTTCTCAGTAGTCAGTGTTTAAAGGCCCTTCAAGGCTGAAGAAATTAAAAATGAATAATTTAAAGCTGGTCTATGATGCATAATTTTTAACATATGTTTTACAGGCCATGTGGAACAATTTTTTCTGACTTGTCAGTAGATATTTTACAAACATGCTGTGCTGGAACCAAAACCTTTTTTATTTAAGACTCAGATTTGAGCCCTCCTATGCATCAACACAGCAGTGTGCTGGAGCCTACAAGCCATAACAAGGAAATCATTATCACCAGAACTGATCAGAAAGGAGCAGAAATGTAGCAATTGCTTTCTACCTCTTACACACACCATTAAACTAGATTGGGGCAGAACTATGGCTCTCCCATCTCAAGAAGCCTCATCCCAAGGTAGAGACAAAGGATATGTGATTTGTTTAACCTGAAGCTGCAAAAGGAATGGTCTCAGGTGGTGCTGGAGAAGGAAGCATGAGACATGTTGGCTTTTGATTGTTTTTTGAAGGTTGGCTGGAGTATTTTTATGCCAACATCCGGTTAACTCCCTAAACAATGTGGTGCTTGGAATGTCATCTTACTAATTCCTGGCAGTTTTAATAGGCAAAGCTAATTGCTGGTGCATAACAATGATTCACCTTTTATAGATTTCATTTCTTGTCACTTCCTAACTCCTTGCAACAAGAAAGGGAGGAGACATCTACTCTGCAGATGCTCAAAATTATCCTGAGTTTCAGCTTTCTCGACTGGTTTACACACTCTTCCTTGTTTTCCTGGATTGTCCAGCTTTTCGTTTCTATTTTATACTTTCTTCATATTTGCAGCTAAAAATAAATTGGTTTGGTTATTTCAAAAATTCTTTGGGCCCAAACCCAATTTCAAGTATTTCAGCAAGTTGTAAAGTTAGGCACAGCAGATTTAGGCTTGTGTTTGCTCCTCCCTTCATTTGCTCTCCCTTCAGTTCATAATCTGTCATCTTTCAAACAAGCCAATTGCCATTGTGTCTAGGAGAAGTTAAAATAGAAAATCAGCATTTGGTATGTACACTGTTGCCAAGAAGCTACTTCTTCTCGCCTGTGTAAATAAATTGTCATTTAAAAATGGTTGGCTTGCCCTAAAAGATGTGCTAAGTGTTACCACTGCACTGTGCTCCCACTGGGAGGAAAGAGGAGAGGATCCAGGAGTGTGGCCAATGAGTGCCCCATCCCCAGCTTCTCCCACTGGTTCTGTGGAATTGTACCATTCTTCACACAGGTCAGATTGGATAGTTGGATAGTTCCTGTCTCAATGGACATAGCAGAGCCAATCCCCAGGCCAGGACCAAGCTCCATACAGGTGGATCCCTTGAAAAGTGATTTACTGGTAAGTCTGTATATTTTTATGTAGCTAATCACTCATGTTTATTATGTATTACACAGATACACACCTATTGATTGGCAGGACTAGATGTGAAAGAGATTAAATGCTTCCAGACTTCATAAATATAAAACTAAGAATATTGACCACAGATGAACTGTACACAATTTATTTTTTCTGACTGGCAAAAGAGACAGATGGTATGTGTATATCTGTATATATGACAGATGACATATGTATATCTTACCTACACTGAAGATGTAAAAAGTGTTCTATATTCAAATGTGTAAGAGGCACTGCCCTTATCTTCCATGACCTGCTACAGCAGCACACAGTGCTATCAAACTTTCTGACAGATTTGCAGAACTGTTTTAGTCTTCCCTGATCCAAAGTCTACTGCAAGCAACTAGTAAGAGTGCAGGTTTAAAACAGGGTTTTAGATCACATCCTCTTCACTTCACAGGGCCAGGCTCTGGTAATGAGGTGCATTAAGAGCAAAGAGAAAAGAAATAAAAAAGCACACAACATCCTTTCCTGCTTGCTCTGGGAGTTCAAATGGTGAGGACCTGCAAGAGCTGAGTGGTACTGACACATGCTCAGTGCTCTCAGCATTTGTTTCACAGCACCTACGTGCAAGACCACATCTGAGACAGCTTTGACATCAGAGCAGGATTTCTTCTGAGGCCAAACTGTTACACAGAGATGTGTTTTTACCTGCTAGGACTCATTAGTGCTGTATATGGGAGCATTGGCCATGGGTGAAGGTTGTGATACAGTACAATCTGCTCTCAATAAGAGTCTGAGAAAGACTGTGAAATCTTTCAGTACTGCAGCACATAAAAACACACAGCAAACACCACGAGCCTGATTTGCAGAAATATTCGGCAAATCTGGAGCTCATCCAACTCATGTAAAAAGTAATCCAAGCTATGAAATACTTCTTTGCTCTTGTACTCTTACATAAGGACAGTATAAAGCCTGAGAGAGCTAATAAGCACGAAATAAGAATAAAGCACCATGGGGTTGTTAAAATAGATAAAACCATAATACAGGAAGTGATGGAATCACCATCCTTGGAAGTGTCCAAAAAATGAGTGGACATGACATGTTGCAGTATGGTTTAGTAGGCATAATGGTATTTGATTGAAGGTTGAATTTGATGGTCTTGGAAGTCTTTTCCAACCTTAATGATTCTATGATTTTATTTCTGTCAGGATACAGGAAGATTAAACTGGTGTAAGAAACATTAATTGGCCATAAATATTTTATTGCAGAAGAAACGAATGGCATAAGCACCTAAACTGAAGATAAAGGTAAGTAACTATGTGGCAAAGAGACAGCCATGGTGTACTTTCTGGGTGTTTCATACTCACATAGCATATTCAATCTCTCCAAAATAAATGACCCTTCTTGGCAGTCCAGGCATCACCTATGGAACATCATAACAGTAAAATTAACCTGATTTACCTTTGTGCATCTGGATCTCACAGCTCCTTGAGTACCATCTATTCCAGAGCACAGACTTGAAAATATGTGCATTAAGTGATTGGGAAGTTATTTGCATCATTTAATTTTATTTAATTTCAGCTGTCCCTGAGGACAGTCAAGAATAAACCAGAAGGTGAAATTAGACTTAGACCCAGAAAATAAATGTTCTTGATTAAGCTGAAGTGTCTATTAGGCTTCTGTTTTAAGTTTCTAGCCCACAAGAAGAATGGCAAGCAGAGCCTGGTAAGGAAACATTTTGACAAGAATGCATTTTTCTGTGGCTCAAACAAAATAAATATAGTAACACAGAAGAACCTTTTCAAAGTCAGGCTTATGTGTTTGTCTGATCAGCACCAGCAGACTGTTTCACCTCCCCTGAATGCCACAGAAGCACACAAGTTGTGCCACCGCGCAGTTTTCGAGACAAATGTTTTCCCTCAAAGGACATTGCACACATACCAAGGGCTTTACGTGCTGCATTGAGTTAAACACACTAACAAAACAAAATGCTTATTCCATGTGGAAGTCATCCTCTGGGAAAGCTGTGAATAAAGCAGTGAAGCACACCTGGCAGATGTTAGTCACATAGCTTCATTTATTATGGAGGGGCATTTATGTTGAGTGGTAGAAAAGCAACATAATAAGCTAGACAGGATAGAAAAGTTTGTGTGTTTTTCCTTTCTTGCTACATATATAGGTTAAAATTAGTTTTAGCAGTCCCTTCCACCTACTGGGATAGGCTGGGAAAGGATAAATGGCGTGGGCAGAATACCTGCAGGGAGGGACAGTGAGCACTTGTGCTGGGTTAGTGCTGAAGATCTGCTTTAACATACAGTTTGTAGCTTGGTGTGGGACAGAGTAGCTCAGATGCTACTAAAGAAAAAAAAAAAAGATCTAGGAATCAATTTCCCAGGCGTTGCCTAGAAAATACTTATGTCACATTACTTCTCTGTGCAAAAGCTAGCAGAATGCTTCACTAAAGCAGCACTAAGTCAGCTGTAATGCTGGTATTAACAAATCAGCATTTACAGTAACAGATCATGACTTTTTTCCACTTAAGTTGCATGGTAAAATAAAAAGCAAAACCACAAAGGTAGTTCCCTGATTGCAGAAGAGCGAAGTTAGGTAAACTAAGGAATTGTTTTAATTATTAGAGATGAGAGCTGGAGAAAAGGTTTCAAAGACTTGAAAATGGTCTTACTATAAACCAAACGGGCTGCATTCAGAGCACAACCTACATCTAGGAAATGGAAAAACAATACAGTGATTTAGAAACCAGAGAACCATTAATCTAATCTTAATTCAGTGTGATTTCTTAGAGTAAATTTAGAAGAAAAAATATTTAAGATCTGGAAATAAATACAAAAGGGGATAAAAGGCAAACTTATGTTTAGCAGAAAGAGAGTTTGAGACAAGAAGTCATTCTCAGTAAAAGATTAGTGTAGTATATTGTGTTTACCTGGGCTTTGATTAAGCAGATAAAAGGTGCTACTCAGATAATATGCTGTTTTCTTGGAGGCCAAGGGAGGAACCAGACTGGTAGTGGAGAGTCCATGTGTGCTGAGCACGGATTACCCTGCAGCTGAGTTGAGAGCAGCCCTGAGAAGGACTTGGGGATGCTGGTGGATGGGAAGCTCAGTGTGTCCCAGCAATGTGCTCTTAAAGCCCAGAAAGGCAACATCATCCTGGGCTGCATCAAAAGCAGTGTGGGCAGCAGGTTGAAGGAGGTAATTCTGCCCCCCTACTCTGCTCTTGTGAGGTCCCACTGGGAGTCCCGTATCCAGCTCTGGGGGCCCAACATACAAAGGATATGGGCCCCTTGGAATTAGCCCAGAGGAGGCCATCAGTATGATCAGAGAGTTGGAGCACCTCTCTTATGAAGACAGGCTGAGAGGGTTGGGGCTGTTCAGCCCAGAGAAGAAAAGTCACTGGGGAGACTTTAGAGCACCTTCTGGTACCTAAAGGTGTTACAAGAGAGCAGGAGCAGAACATTTTACAAGGACATGTAGTGATAGGACAAGGGGGAATGGCCTTGGAATGATAGAGAGTAGATTTAGATTGTATATTAGGAAGACATCTTTCCTATGAGGGTGGTGAGGCACTGGGACAGGTAGCCCAGGGAAGCTGTGGATGCCCCATCCCTGGAAGTGTTCAAGGCTGGATTGGATGAGCAACCTGATCTTGTGGAAGGTATCCCTGCCCATGTCAGGTGAGTTGGAATGAGATGATAATTATGGCCCCTTCCAGCCCAAACCAAATTATCGTTCTATGAGTACACAGACAGTGAGAGTGAAAGTGGATTCAAAATAGCTTCCTAATAATAAATGGGAACCTTTGAACATTTCCCAGTCTCCTATGATGTCACTGTTTATTCCTGGTGCTGAAGTGCTCACCTTCACCATTGCAGCAGCCCAGCTGATCTGCAAGGCTCTGCCTGCAGCCAGCGTGCAGAAACAGGTCTCTGCCCCAGCCCTGGAGCAAGGTGCACGTCCATTGTCCTTTAAAACGCTGCACAGCACATCTCCATGAGTCAGGGTGTCATGTCATCCAAGACAAAAAGATAAAAAGTAAAAGATAAACCCACCACTCAGGAAGAGGAGGTATAGAGCACAGAATCATGAAAGCATTAAGACTGAAAAAGACCTCTGAGAATGTGTAGGAAATGTTACCTGGGCTGGAAGGTTAACAGCTAGAAAGCAGTTAGTAAGTTTAAGGGAGTTGTCAAGCTGTGCTTTAGAGCAAGGTAAGTGAGGTGAGCCTCACCCTTAGAAATTTATAAACCAGTCTGCCTTGGGATAAGAGCTCTTTACTTGCTTCCAATGTAGGAGGGGAAAGATTGTGGTGTACAAGATGACTTTAAGCTGCTAGCAGGATGAAGTCATGAAATGGGCAAACAAAATTTGCTCAGCCTTGTAAAATGAATGAAAGCTGAGGGGGAATCCAATTGCTGTCGATTGATTGGAAAGTAAATGTCAGGGAAGTGGGGAATGTATAGTAGCTAAAGAATGAATGAGTATCAGGTGCAGGTCGATGTACTCAGGCTGTAAATTAAAATTATGTTGGTAACTATCATATCAAAAGTCAAAAAGATGCAAGAAAGCCTCTAGGAAGAACAAGTTCTCGGAAGTTTATGTATGGGTCTTGATGCACTCCTGGCAAATATATTATATGGTTTCCTGTATGAGAAAACAACCCACCATAATACATTAGACCTACACCTCCTTATATAAGGAGACATAGCTTGATGTTCCCACAAAACTGTTTCTTGTTTTACACCAAGGAAAATGTGCAAAGGAAGAAACAATATGTGTAAAGACATGAGGACAGAGCATAGTGCATGGATCATCCCCCAACTAATTCCATGATGCATTAACTCTGCTCCACAGAGGAGTCAGAGGAGCTGGCTGGCAGCAGCTCATTCAGGCAGTAGAACATGTTCTACTGAATTCTCTAAGATCTAAATTGAGTCAGCAATGCAGAGCTCAGGGCAAATATTTCTCATTATCTCAGAAACCAGGTGGTTATGGACACCAATACCACCTGAAAGGGGCTGAACAAACTCAATCCCTCCAACCTTCATTTGTCACTTGAAATAAGTACAAGACCAAAGAACCATTGATTGCAGGGACAGCAGCTCAGATGACTTGTTCTATTTTCCTTGCAAAATTGTTCCTGTCTGTGCAGGTGAAATCTTTGTGCTCACTGACATTATTATATAAAATGCAGTTATTTTCAAAAAGGATTATCTCTTTTTTAGAAAACAAAAGAACTTGCTGTATTTCTGTTTATTTCTTTATTTATTTCCCCAGCAGAACAGAGGAGAACATAGACCTTTAAGTATAGAAAAGTATGTAGGTTTTAAAACAAATTTAAGACAGGGACAAACCAGAAGTTCTGGACAAGAAATCCGGTCTGATTTATGGAGCAACATAGTTTTATTCAGCTTAATAGGCTTATGCATTTAAACCATATTAACTGGAACTGGAGCACTGGTGTTTCAGAAAAACATTGGAGGCTCCCACAGATCAAGAAGCCACTTCTTCTCTTCTTCAGCATTGTCTTGTCTTACTCATTGTACAAAACCTTTCACTTTGTATTTTCTTTGCATTGTATCTGGTTTCAGCCTACTGTTGATTCCTGTTTCTCTGTGTAGTCTGCTTGTGATAAATTAAGTAAAGTGAACTTTTTCTATCTCTCACGTAGGATATATCTGGCCAGATGTGCACTTCTACCCAACAGATGGCTGTTCAGCACTAGCCACCATCCATTTGGAGTCAGCTCAGAGAAATGAGCCCTTCCTGGGTGAAGTTCATCTCATCCCAAAGGGAATCTTTAAGCCAGACCAGATAAATGTCCCTCGCAGCATTCCTTTTTCTCTCTAGCAACAATCAAGGACGCCTGTTCTGGCTACCTCTCATGTCACTGCCTGCATTATAGACTTCTATATTTAGGCAAGATGAATCTGACTCTTGGTCTAAGTCATTTTCCCAGCTTTGAATCACTTCCTTGGCTTCCTCCTCTGCACATCACACTGATGAGGCTTTGCAGATCTCCAGCAGATGTGTGGCATTAATGGCTATGTATGAGGAGGCCTCACTCTCAGGTTCTGGGAGTGCACACAGGGGCAGTTCACTGAAAATCTAGTTAGGGAGATAGAGCTGAATTTCAATATGTATGCTGTCCACAGCCTGTACTTGCTATTGATTGCACTTTTTTAATGAGTTGCATGTGGCAGTGATGAGAAAATGCCTTAATAATTATGATCCCCCTGGAAAAAGAGCAGATTACGTAACTATTGATCTTGATATTTTTGTTCTGTATCTGTTTTTCCATTTTTCCATACTAAAAAACCGCTGCAGCATCAGAGGCTTCAGCTCCTTCCATCCAGCTTTGTTTCCATGTTAGCCATTCAGCTATATCTACTCACACCAGGCTTAGCCACCAGCCCAGCCAGACAGCTGCCAGGTGTTTTATTTTTAAATAAATACTTACATCTGTCAAGTTATAAACCAGAGAGCAATGAATCCATTCTTGATGTCTTTTTCTTTTTTTCTCTGTCACTTCAAGAGAACATGCTAAGAATTACATACTCCCTGCAACAAAAGCCAAAATATTTGTGTACCTGGGCATGTTCCCTTTAATTCATACAAAATGTATTTAAGTGCTGGGGTGTTAATCATCCCTCCATAGTGGTTTATTAGGCCTGAAAGAAAGGAGTGTAAGGATAATCCTTTCTTGCCCAAAGCCTTATCCCTGTGTTAAGAATGGCTAGTTGGAATCTTCTCAAGTATAAACATGATTGATATATTTATATATATTGCCTACTTGCATAGGCAGCAAGCATGGCTGAAGAGGAACTTGCAGGTCTTTCTGACTTGGGGAAATAAGAAGGAATTTTCCCAACAGAGCCCTGCTGTTCCATTTGGGGGTCTTCTACCACAAGCTGTAGGAAGAGCTCAGGTGAACCCTGTCCCCATCTCTCCCTCTCATGCCTCTGTCTTACCGACTCTCTCTGCATCTTTGTCTTCTCCACTCCATCATGTTCACTAGCTCTGATTGCAGACACTTTCAGGGAAAGGAACAACACTTTTGGACCAGTGTTGCCATTTTTTCTTATCTGCGTCCCCACAGATGTAAAGGCCATGTTAGAAAACCAATTTTCAGCCTGCACTTGCTGCATCATCTGACATCAACTACCTCCTTAGCTGTAAACTGGCCTAACACAGATAATGAAAGCAAATTCATTATGGCATTTATTATGTTGTCTTCTCATGTGGTCTTACCATGGCTTTCTTTTGGGACAGTAAGAATGAATTGCAGTGGAGAAGGGATTCCTCAAAAGATTCAATTTTTCTTGTTGAATTTTGCTGTACACTACTGTGCTTAGCGAGCTGACATGTTCAGGTGAGACCACACCACTCCCCTGCAGCTCCATGTTGCTCTAAAAGTGGTTTGTATCCATTTAGTTTTAGTTGGTAAGTATCAACTTCAGGTAAATCAATATAATGCGGTCTTGCATTGATTTGAGACAAATCAACAATGGGTTTTGCTGGTTTAAATAATCGTTTTCAAAACCTTTGGAACCTTTAGTTAAAAAATGGCACATAAGCCAGTGTGAGAGCTACAGATAAACCAACTATTTTTAGTGATGGATCACCTCAGGGGTAGTAAGACTAGGCAAAAATGAAAATCTTGTGGGATAAATGTGAAAGTGTTAAAGACATGAAACAATTCAGTAAGAATCCAAACCATGTCTGGTATTTTGAAGCTAATCTTTACTTAGCTAATATAATCCTGCTTAAAAAAAAAAAAAAAAGGGGGGGGGCAAAAAAGTAGGTTTTTCATTTCTTCCTTTATTTTTCTGCTTTTCATATCAGAAAATTTTTATAATCTTCTGTTCACAACATCACACAAACAACCCTGTGACAATTGGAATAATGTTTCCTGGAGGATTAGGGGAATTTGTAGAAAGAATCATTGCTTCACGTGGGAACAATCAGGCACTCATTGCAGACATCTTTGTTGCTTAATTTCTTTGTGCTGGTACCTTGATTTGTTTCTCAAATTTAACAAAGAAGGGTATGAAGCAACTAAAAATCTGAAATTACAATGTAACCATATGGAAATATTAAGTTAAGGAAGTCTAAGCATTTAAACCAACTGTTCAGGGTATTTTCCCCTTAATGTGCTTACATAAATCACATTAGTTTTTATGAGAGTTATTTTTCAAATTTATAGACTTTTTCAGATGGATCTTAATCTCCCAAGGTAACATATGCAGTGGCTGAGTGTGTTTCTGCAAATTAAAGACTCTGAAATTCAAATTTTAACTCTGACACTGGATTCATGGATGTCATTGCATAAGCAAGTTATTCATGGACTTTTGGAAATAGCTTTTACTTTTTAATGCTCAGCTTTAGAAAGCTGAATCGTCATTTCTGAATACCCAGCACTCAAATTACTGATTTAACAAGCAGTGTTTGTGTGGCAGTTCTAGAACTGGTCTGTGCTATGGTTTCATCTCTAACATAATCTGAAGGGGCGAAAAATCACTGCCCCTGTTTGAGCAAACACAGTGCATAGAAGTGCTGCCTGTTTCACTGAAATCTCCCATTTCTGGAAATAGCTTATTTGGGGGTGTTGTGGTTTGACCCTGGTAGTCAGCTCATCCCCTCACAGTGGGATAGGGGAGAGAAATGGAAGGGTAGAAGTGAGAAGATTCGTGGGTTGAGTTAAAAACAGTTTAACAGGTAAAGCAAAAGCCACATGTCCAAGCAAAGCAGAACAAGGAATTCACTCACCATTTCCCATGGGCAGACAGGTGCTCAGCCACCCCCAGGAAAGCAGGGAATCTGCTTCCCAGGGATGTCTCTACCTGGGAAGAAAAACACCATCACTTCCAATGAACCCCCTTCTTTCTTCTTTCCCAGCTTTATGCGCTGAGTGTGATGCTGTAAGCTGTGAAATATCCCTGGATCAGCTGGGGTCAGCTGTCCCAGCTGTGTCCCTTCCCAGGTCCTTGTGCACCCCCAGCATCCTCGCTGGTGGGGTGGAGGAAGGAGCAGAAAAGGCCTTGACTCCATGTGAGCTCCGCTCAGCAGTAACAAAAACATCCCTGTGTAATCAACACTGTTTTCAACACAAATCCAAAACACAGCAGCACCATATGAGCTGCTATGAAGAAAATTAACACTATCCCAGCAAAAAAAAATGCACAGGGGAATATCTTATAATTTAGAAAAATAATAGTTCTAAATAATATGTCTGTCTTTGATGAATTGTATTAATATTTATGTACCTAAATTTTTATATTTATATAATAATACTTATATATAATGTGAATATATATTAATTGTACTTTTATATATAGATACTATTTCTAATTTTGCTAGGAACCTGTACTGAATATGCCCTGGAGGTTCAGAAAGCAGAAGGCAAACGAAAACTTTCCAAGATTTATTACAATATTGAATGCAGAGTTATTTTAACATTGATTTGGAGATTTGGGGATGACCTAGTTCACCCGTTTTGAATTTTGCATTATTGTGAAAATCAATGAGAATCTCTTGAGTGCATTTTGGAGGCATGTGGGCTGAGTTGTAGCTCTGCACAGTGCTGCAGAGAGTTCCTATGGAGCTGGCAGTGCCCTGTGCCTGCAGATCACAGCATGTCGAGGGTCTAAGGAGACACTTCTGATGCTCAGCTGGAAGTCATGAAGTAGAAACCAGACAAAGCCCAGGGCTCTGAGTACCTCACACATCCTGCCAGCCCAAACAGATTTTGCCTGGGAGCCTTTGAATTCACCTTTAACCAACCTTTTAGCCAACTCCTTATGCAGGTATGGGTGTACATTTTGGAGTCACAACTTGCCTTATAGCTCCTAGGTACAACACCGACTTCACTGTACCCAGTGAGGGAAAGTGTCTGGAAAGTGAATCTAAATATATTTATAAGATGAAAGTTCATCACAACAAGGCTAATGAATAAGCAGTACAAACCAGAGAGGTGTGCTGCCAGCTAGAGGATGGATCCTGACTCATATGTCATTCAGTCTTTAAATATTGGTTTTAGCACTTCATCCCACCCTAGTGAGCCCTGGAAATTCTTCAGAAGAAGGAGAACAAAAGGCTCACAGAAGGTCAGAGCAGTCACCAAGGAGGTTTTGTCTCACCCTTGATTCTGACAGTAACTCACACAAACACTCAGCTACTAGCAGCTCTGATAAGATGCCTTTAGCTGCTGCCCCTCAGCAAGTCTGATGGATGGAGACCACCTCTGGAACGTGTTCCTTAAGGAGGATTAGCGCCTGAGGGCTGGGGTTTGTTACACACGTGAAGCCTTTTCTCTTGGCTAAGAGACATCAACTAACAGCTCAACTTCTGAACAAGCTCAAGGCCTACCATCTTCCCTCTGAGGCAAGAACCAGCCTGATTTTTCTGCCAAGAGGTGGTTAGTCTTAGCTATGACATGGGAGCAGTGGGTTGAGAGGTTTTCCAGGGCAAATCCAAGCCCACCCTCTAACGTCTTCTTGAGGACAGTGAGGTGTTATCTGTCATGGGATATCTTTACTCAAGACTTTGAGTTTAGGCTGGCTCTGTGCCCTTCTAAAGGGGCACATGCTCAGCCATGAGCCACGTGCTTGATGTTGTAAGCATTGGTGAAGCACTGCTGTACATTACACAGCAGAGATGACCATGATGGCTCCTGGAGGGTCTTACTGCCACTGTTACTCTCTTTTTGCCCTATATAATGACTGCTACCATCAGGGCTCCACTGACCTTAGTTTCTCAAGTCCGACCAGCCTTGAGAAAGCTTTATGACTGCTTGGATCTGCGCTTTTAAATACTTTGCCTTCTAGCTGTAGCCTAGCTCCTACACTCTAAACAAAGAGCATTTCCATTTAATTTCAGGCTTTCATGGCTATGAAGTGTTTTGAATAACCAGACCTTCTCTTTGTTTCTTCTCTGACGTGGGTGGGTTGGATTGGTCAGTGCACATGAAGTGCCACAGCTGCCCAATTCATTGTGTTAGTGACGTGGACCCGCGATTGTGCAACTCACAAAGTGAACATGCAGAATTAAGGGGAGAGGCATTGTAACATGATTACACAGAATGTTTTTTAGCCTGTCTTGTGCTTATTTATTTTGGAGAATATTTTATTGTCTTTCTTTACCTAAGCAGTCAAACAGAGCTCTGACTCCCAATCTGCAGTGTTGGAAGCAGACAAGTACCTCCCGAAATAGGGAGGTTACCTGGATTACATTTCAGTGAGACAAAACCTACTGCTGTGTGCTAGAGAAAAGAGCAAATTCCCTTCCTGTTTTAATAGCAGGTGACACCTGTACTGCCAAATGGATTGCTCAATGAGCTTTTTAAAATAATTACCTCAGTGTAGCCCAGATCTCATTCCCACCTCCTCCTCAGTCTCTTTAGCTGCCATGGAGAGGGAAGGGCTGTGCTTTGTCAGAAGGGCAGCAGAATTACAGTGCACAGTAACAGCAGCCAGATTTCTTCAGCTTAAATGACATTAAAATAAGTTCTTTCATTGAAAGATAAACAAAACAATGGAGGATAAGAGGAAAGCCTGTGTGAGGGAGTACAGCAGGTCAACCAGCTGGGTCTGTGCCATCCTGTGCAAAGGGAAGTTTAATGAGAGACAGTTTACTTTGAAATGCTGAGGTCTGACTGAGCTGAAAGGTCAGACACATCTGAGATCCACATCCTGGAGGGCTTGTTGGTGCATGATCACTGGGCTGTTTTACACTGGTTAAAACAGTCTGTGAATTTATCCTAGAGTTGTTGCCTTCCTGTTGTTAGAGAACTTGATGTGTTGAAGCCTAATCTCTTTGTAGTCTTTCCACATTATCACCCCTGTTTCCTGTCCCATTTCCAGGAAACACTTTTGAAACAGCTCTAGACAGTCATCCCTCATCCTCACAATAACCATGGATAAGCAATTTGTCAGCCTCACAGATCTCCACAGAGAACTCCCTCTGCAGCTCACAGCCTTCTCTGCTCTCTGTGTGGGGTGTTGGAGAGCACCTGAAGAGCTTCAGACTCAGTGAGAATTGGAAGAAAATCCAAAGGTATAACCCTCCATAGATAAGGAGCTCCAATACATCCATAAATCTCAGCTGGGATTTTCAATGTTACTTAAGAAAGTGGGAGTTTTAAGATCCTAAACTTCTTAGGCAATTCAATTATCTCCCAGTCTTCCCTTCCCTTCTTTCCCTTTCCCTTTCCCTTTCCCTTTCCCTTTCCCTTTCCCTTTCCCTTTCCCTTTCCCTTTCCCTTTCCCT
>JAWWLV010000088.1:144763866-144778702 GCA_035041135.1 Platyrinchus mystaceus
TCCCTGTCCCTTTCCCTTTCCCTTTCCCTGTCCCTTTCCCTTTCCCTTTCCCTTTCCCTGTCCCTTTCCCTTTCCCTTTCCCTTTCCCTTTCCCTTTCCTCCTAATTTTGCCAAAATTTCTGCATCTACAGACACTTTTCAAATTCTACCCAAAAATGTGTTTCCAACCTGGCAGTCTGCATTGCTCTGGTGCTGATTAGTGCTCCAAGCAGCAGGTAATTCATCTGCCACGAAGACTCAACATCTTCCCGACACCACTACTATTACCCAGAGCTATGTTTATGCTTCTTTTGCAGCAACAACCATGCAATGGGCCCCACTTCCCTTTCTTTTTTTGAGGACCCCACAGCTGCTGGTGGGGTGGTTTGGGTAATGACAAGGCACTTCTGCAAACAACCGGCTGTGAAGTGACACATTCCTGTCAGCAGAAAGCTCTGCAGATGTTCTCTAATCTCCCAACAGAGTAAACATTTCTGTGCCATCCTAGCAGGGAAGCCATCCTTGTTACGGTACACCTGAGCTACTTTGTTCTTTTTCTGGAATATGCTGCAGCACAACTTTGTGTGCCACAGTGATCTGCACCAGGCAGATAAACCTGCTGACTGAGCCACCAGTGGACACAAAGATTTATTTCTGAAGAAAAGGTTGAGCAAGATAAAATTGTC
Organism: Platyrinchus mystaceus; assembly: GCA_035041135.1. Lineage (NCBI taxonomy): Eukaryota > Metazoa > Chordata > Aves > Passeriformes > Tyrannidae > Platyrinchus > Platyrinchus mystaceus. Next base: position 144,764,532 of record JAWWLV010000088.1, read on the forward strand.
ATGGCAATGTTCAGGTATCTGAGGCTCTAGAGAACATGAACATGAACAAGCAGCAGGGTAAAGCCAGACACCATCAACAGCTGAGTGGGTAACTCACAGCAAACCACAGTTTTGATCAAGTTCACCCTTCTCCCAGCCACAGACAAATTGCTAAAGCTCTTGGAAGTTCCCTACTTGCTTCTGGTAATAACAAATTGAGCCCTTTATGCAGAAGACCAGTGTGCATACTGTGCATTTGTGAAATGCCCTGAAGCCCTGGAGACAGAGGATGTTACAGCATTCAGGGTATTTCAGAGACTTTGAGGACTTTGTCACTGGGTGAATGCCACCTACTTTGAAGACTTGCTTTTTTGCAGTCAAGAAAATAACAGAGAAGTATTTTTATCTCCTTTATTTAAGGCAGGAACCTGGCAAAATGAAAGCAGAATACAAACTGCACAAGCAATGAAGTTGGGAGACACACTGCTTTCTTCATAAAGATCATAAGTCATCTGTGCTTGTCCCCTATCCATGCATGGAGCATATAGGTATATAGAGACATCAAACAAGCCCACACCTAATAAAGAGCCAGTGTCTCTGTTTAAGTGATATCCACATTCTCTGATCATCCAGCCGTTCCTACATGTTGGCTTGCAGTCTGGTTGTACTCAGGAGCCAGCAAACTTCAGGCACAGCAAGAACCAGCTCACACATGGGTATGGATTTAGCCTAAGATAGTTAAGGATCCCACATCACCATAGTAACTGCATGCTGTTGCATTAATTTCAGCAAAATAAATGAAGCTTGTAAGTCAAGGGGTATTTATGAAGAGCAGTACAATAGCACATAAAGAAACTCCAACAGTTCTGAATGAGGCAGTCAGGCTTTCCTGGCTGGTTTATCCTGCTTTTCAGGGACTAATGGCCTAGTTGGAAGACTCCATTAATATGGTGAGTCCACTTCCCATATCTGAGCTGATGTGTTCAGACATGGCTTGGGTATCTCTGCACAGCACTACAGCACTAAGCCATGTAGGACCAAAGGAAGTATGAAAAAGCCTCAACAGTAATGTACAGATTTTAAAAAACTGAGTTTGTTACAGAAGAATTTAGCAAGTTTGAGTATTCCCCTTCTCACTGGTGAAGTTTGTTTAGGATATAATAATTACATATTGATGAAGATGTAATTGTTCTTTACAAGGAAAACAGAAACTTAACTAAGATGGGCTGGGATCCTCATTTTGTTGCTAAAAACCCAGCTTCTATTCTTTAAAAAGATGAAACAAACATACTCAACAGGGGCAAACACAGGTACAAAACTCTGGTTCATGCAAGCTGACATAAAGATAGCCTTGCTGGGAGGGGAGCAGTCAAGCACATGGCTTGTTGCTTGTTGGCTGCTCTAACTGACTAAACTCATCTGTGTCTGGCAGCAGGTTGACTTCCCCTTTAATCATAAGTTTGCAGAAGTGTTATAAAAAGGAAATTCTGACTAGTCCAGGAACTTTGATGACAGAAGGAAGAAAAGCATCTGTACTGAGTCTGTCTGAGATGGAGTTCATTTTCCCATCGCAGCCCTCACAGTGCTGTGCTGTGCCTTGATAGCTGGAAGGGCTTTGATAAGACACCAGTGTTTTGGTTACTGCTGAGCAGAGCTGGCACAGCACCAGCACTTTCTCTCCAACATTCCCCCCATCACAAGGCTGGGAGTGCGCAAGACCCTGGGAGGGGACACAACCAGGCCAGCTGAGCCAAACTGACCAAAGGGATATTCCATAGCATATGACATCAGCTCAGATATAAAAGCTAAGAAAGGAGGAGGAAGGGGTGCATTCATTATTTAAAATGTTTGCCTTCTGCAGCAACCACTATGTCTGCTAAGGTCATGCTTCCCAGGAATTGGCTGTTGCTTTAGTAAACTGCCTTATTTCAGCCAACAGGCCATTTTCCATCTTATTTTCTTTCCCCTGCCCAACTGAGAAGGAGGAGTGATAGAGCGGTTTGGTGGGTACCTGGCATTCAGCCAAGATCAATCCATTACAACATTAAAAAGAATGAAGATGATGATGATGAAGAGAAGTACTGGCATCAGTGATAAATATGCTGCTGATTGCAAAGGTTCCAAGGATGGGGCATTCACAACTTCTCTGGCCAACCTGTTCCAGTGTCTCACCAGACCCACAGGGAAAAATTTCTTCTTAATATCTAATAAAAGCCATCTCTCTTTTAGTTTAGACATTACCACTTGTCCTACCTCTATCTACCTATATAAAATGTCACTCCAGCTCTCTTGTAAACCCTGTTTAGCTATGGGTTTTAAGGTCCCCTGAAAGACTTCCAGGCTGAACAGCCCCAACTCTCTCAGCCTGTTTCCATAGAAGGGGTGTTCCAGCACCCCAGAGCTGGATGCAGTACAGCAGGTGGGGTCTCATGAGAATACAGGGAGAGAATTACCTTCTTTGACCTGCTGCCTACACTGCTTTTGATGCAGCCCAGGACATGGTTGGCTTTCTGGGCCATCAGTGCACATTGCCAGGTCATGCTGGGCTTTTCATCCACCAACACGCTCCAGTGCTACTCCTCAGGGCTGCTTTCAATCTATTCTTCATCCAACCTCTGTTTGTGCTTGAGATTGCCCCAATTCACATGCAGAATCTTGCAATTGTTGGCCACCCTGGTAGTCTTACTTGTTGTGTTTGAGTTTGTCCACAAGCTCACCTAAGTCTGACCTCCAGTCCACCAAAGGGATTGTGTGTTTGAGCCTGTTAACTGTCCTGGCAGTGCATCCATCCAGAAGTGAGACAGGATACAGCCTCTCATTCTCACAGTTGCCTAAAAAGCTCCTCCACTCCTGCTACTTTAGCAGTGACTTGAGCATATCACCTGAGTGAGGGCTACAGGCTGCCAGCAGCCTTAAAGCTGTGCAGAAATCTGTTGGGATGGTGTTCATAGAAAATGGAAGGCGGTATGAGGGCAACCCTTAGTCATGACATTTCTTTGATGGTTTGTGTTTTTTTGTTGTTTTTTTTTTTTTTCTCCAGCTTACTGGAAACCAGAGCTGCATCCAAATAACTGCAGGTTAGAGAATGACTTTTTGGGTGCCTTAGCTGAAGAGAGCTTGTAGGTAATTTGCAACATCCCTGACCTGTGATTCACATGGACCAGCTGAACTCTGCAGCCTGTTTCATCATCAAGAATGTCCTAAACATGTCCACTTTGCTTATGTGCAATATAAGGAAGTGTTTTTTCCCCTTTTATTTAATAAAAAATATTTTGTCTACGGGCCTGAATTCTTTTGCCTGCAAACCTATCCATTTTCCAATAAACCCTCAGGCAGCACAGGCAGTGATAATTCAGGTCACAGGTTTTGACAGAGAAACCACATCATCAGCAAGTCCCTGCTAATGAAAGTGGTTTTTTTCTTGCTCCTTCTGGATTTCTTCTTATGTCCAGACTTCCACTACTTGGAGTGGGAGTAAAAGATTTGTTGTAGCAGTATCATAGGTACCTAAATCTTTGCATGAGGCTGCCCCTTTACTGAACATTTAATTCCACAAAGCCAGGGGGTGAATTCAGGACATAAGTTGAGCAGCAAAGTCACACCCCACACTGGGATGTTTGGAGGAGGCATCATACATCAGAAGGAACATCTGAGGGCATCTCCAGTATCTCCTCAGGGACTGAAAGAGGATGTGGGATGGTGGGAGCAGCACAACCACACCACAGGGCAAGTCTTGATTTTTACACAGGAATACAGGGATGTTTTGGCTGACCCTCAGCTGGGATGGCAAAGGGAACGAGGACACTTTCTTCCTGTTGTTCCCACTTGCACAGGGATAGGCAAATTTATGGCAATGGTTTTATGGCAAACATGGCATTTTTCAATGACATCATGATGTTCCACCCCAGAATCAGTTTAATCAGAAAATTAAAGCAAGAGAACTCAAAAAAGAGTCAGAAGATAGCTAGACAGCAGGTCCTGTAGTGCACTGACTTCAGCACCTCTGTGAGTATTCCAGGAGCTCTGGGCTGAGCTGAGGCCGCAGACAGGTTCTTGGAGGCAGTCAATTTTTGTTGCCAATGTCATTGCTATAAATCAGCTATATCTCAATTGATTTCAGTGACATTCTGCTAGATTTATACCTGAGAGCAGACACTGACCTTAAGCACATGGTCTGAACAGGGCCATTCCAACTCAGCTAAAACCATTTGGAGGTTTTCCAATGCCATTTGATTGGCATTAAGATTTGATCCATAATAGAAGAGTATATAATAGCCTGAGAATTGAATCAAATATATCTAATCTGGGTCAGATCCTCAGACAGAGATTTGATGGATCATAAGCCAACTCAGTACAGGTTTTAACTAAAAATAAGGACATAGCTCTTTAAATGTCACTGTGAAAGGCCCATGTTTGATTATGTAATAATAATATTTTAATTTGAGCTTGTTCCTCAACGGCACACATCTTCCTTGGTCATTAAAATTAATAAGCTACGTTCTCTGGGAAAGACAATACCCACACTTGTGTTTCATGAAGAAGGTGACAAGAAAACAAGGATGACATGACACTTCAGGAATGCCCAAAGCCCTTCATTGCTTTAATGCTATGCAGAGAACAATTTTGCACAGCTCCTTAGCTGGAACAGTTCTCTCCCCTGGGCTTTCCAGTCTCTAATTTCTATGTCCCTGTGAATTTAGTGTACACACAATGCGTGACTGATGCTTCTACACGGAACAAGTCACATTAATTTTTAATTCTCACCAACCACAAAACTAGAAAACTGCTTCCAACATTGTGTGAAAGTTCATCCCTGGAAAGACATCTGAGTTTGGTGGGTGGATTTGATCACAGATTGGGTTTGAAAAGGCAGGAATGAGGGAGGCAACAAAACATTGGCTAGAATTGAGGATTAATTACACATTTTCCTTTAGGAAGAGAGATTAGTGGGATGCAAATGGAAGAGAAAGGAATTGGAGAAGGTCTATGGAACCCACAGATCAGACAGACTCATGAATGATGGATGCAGCTGCTACCACAACCTGGGTTTTATAGCTGTGCTGTCCCTTTCCTTCTTTCCTTGGCCTTTTTTGCCAGGGAGATACAAGTTCCTGAGATCACAGCCCCACTTCACTTGTTATTACAGATGAATTCACACAGAAATATGTCTGGGACTCCCCTGGTCTCTCCAGTCTTCTTTGGTCTTGACCTCAGAGACTCACTGACCATCCTGCTCAAGGGCCATGTCACCCACTCACTGGCTGGTCCAGCTCCATCTTCACTACTGCTCACAGACCCACTCCCACACCCACACCCACTGCAGTTGCTGCACCACAGACATGGGGACCCCATGGCTCCTGGTCCCATTCCAGTTACTTCACTCAGAGCTGTCCTCATGTGCAAGCAGAGAGTCTCTCACACAGGGAAAGAAGGTTTAAATTAGGTTTAAATTGGTGTTTAATGAGTAGACAGGACAGATAGGGCTGTCATGAGGGCATAAGTGCACAGCCAGACAAGCAAACTGTCCTGCAACCTGTTTACACTTGACCAGTCACTCCATCCCCTTATCATTCTATTTTCCCATGCTTGTTCCTCCCTAATCCCTGCTAATGCTTTCCCTGACTTTGGTTACCTCCCTAGACATCCCTTAACAAGTCTTGCACAATCCAAAGATGCTCTTCCCCTGCATCCCCAGGCAGAGACCCTCCTCAGTCAGAGGAGGCCCAGAAAGTTACTTGTGTTTCCCCATAAAGTAGGTGCCACCCTCAGCCCATGGAGCCAAAATTCCTCTTGGAATGCCCTGGCAGGTGGTCCTGCCTTTGACTGGGATATTGGGGCTCCCCCACTTCCCATGTGGCTCTGGCCTCCTGTATGTGTGGAGATGAGGTTTTGTTATGTAGTAGTTAAAAGGAGGGGATGGAAGAGGGAGTGGATGGGGTGACCTGACATAGTGGTTCTACATTGCTTATGGGTCACCATAATGGCAAGTACAAGATGAAGTACAAAAACCAAACAAAACAAAACACAACAACAACAAAAAACCAACCCACCCAACCAACCAAACAAACAACCCCCAACAAACAAACAAAAACCCAACCAAAAAAAAAAAATCATGCTTGCAGACTTTTAAAATTTTTACAGGAAGCATAAGGGCTTTAAGGAAGGGTCCAACTGTCCAAATCCATTCAGCCTCCACACTTCTGTTTGGTCTTAAATGACCACAGCTTACAAGTCCAGTGCCATCTTTCAGTGCTGTGTTGCCTCTGTGCAAATGCACTTCCTCCGACACTTGCAAGTGTTGCTGCTGTGAGGTGAGTGGAGAAAATCATTCACAAAAATGGGCAGAATGGGAAACTCAGGAGTAAGGAGGATGCTGTGAGCAGAACTGAGGTTTGGAGACTCCTGTATTGTTTTAAATCATTTAGAGACTACCCTATCCCCTTATATGCTGCAACAAGCCAAAGTTAACAGTTGGGTCACTAAGACTCATTTTTCACACTAGCTGAGGGCAAATTTTTCAGGATGTTTAGATACTAAACTTGCACTGAAAAAAATCAGCTTTAAAAAGCTGTTCACTGCATAAGAAGAGATTTGGCCAACAGTAAAATTCTGCTTATCCCCTCCATTTGGGACTTCTTTGATGAACTGTGAGACATGGGCAAGATAACAAAGAGGGAAAAAAGGGATCAGCAGCCTGCTGGGTCACATCTGTTTGTTTTAACTTCCCTGTCTAACATCTACTGTCCTGCCAGCATCTTCTCCCTTAAAGTGGTACTAGAAAAATTGTAAAGATATGGCTACTAAAAATTAATTAAAATTAACTGTTTCAAATAACTCTGATCTGTGCATAGGATGGATTTAGCAATCCAGTGTAAAGGTTCAGCAATTATGCCACATAATAAATATAATTATCAGGGCAATGCTCAGGATAATCAACTCCAGCTTAATTGGATTTTGCTGCAGATCATTCCCCAATCACAACATCAGGAATAACTTATCAGAAGTAAAATGGGTGTAAGGGGATATGACAAAATTTTGATTTCAAAAGCACTGGGAGGTGATGTACTGGAAAGAGAGGCTCTTCAGGGGCCAGCCAGTCAGATCTAACCAGCATATAAGTTTTGGTCAAGTTCATTTGTTACCTTGGGGAGCAGTTCATCCTCCCAGGCTGCCTAGGGGCATTGGGCTTCTGTGCTTCTGGAGGTCTTAGCCTAAAGTCAGGCAACATGGGAAGAATTAATGTCTCTTTTATGAGGACACTTATTGGCTTGGTTGTTTTTTTCCAGAGCTCCTAGGATTGGAATATTGTCTGCTAGTCTCCAGATTCCTCCATCTACCTCAGATAACAAAGAAGGTCTGAAAATTCCCTGTCACCCTGAAGTACTCAAGTTTTCCAAACTTTTAGGATAGAATTGGGAATGGTACCAAAATTCAAGATTAAGTTTTTAAGGATTTGGGACTATGTGAGTACTGATGCTTGATTAGTACTCACCTCAGTAACCTCACCTCAGTAACCACAGTAGAGTAGAGAGCCCTGGGACCTTCTACATTTTTCACATTCAAAGATACCATGCAAGATTAGAGTTTAATGAAAGATTGCTGCAATGGATACATTCCCATGGAAATTTCAAATAGGCATTTTCTAACAAAATTCAGTTCTATAGCCTGCATCATCTTTATTGTCTCCTAATTGTACTCAGCTTAAAACACTAAGACATATCCTTGTAAAGCCTACATTATGGTATGGAAAAACCAAAGTGACCAACAACTAGGAAAATTAGGAAATCTTCTAGGATATTATGAATACCCTAGGAACAGAAATGTCTTCAGTGACTAATATGAGATCCACCAGACCTGTTTTCAATTAAAACTATCAGGAAGTCTTAGATTTCTGTTCTGGGACTTCATTTATTTCCATTCCCCTCCAAATGCTTTATTAGACCGCTCAAAACCTGCCTTCACAGTGGTGTTGTGCCATCATCTCTTGATTGCAAGGCACAGATAGACCAACATTCTCCCTCCCTCACTTTACTAACTGTTCTTGGGCTTTATCTTTCTCTTCCATTCCTTTAACTTGCCTGGTTTATACGTGTTTATGGTTTATGGAAAACCTGATATATAGAGAGGGACCAGACTGATTGCTAAAAGTTAAAGATGAACTACTGAGGGGAAAAAAATGCAATCACTTATTAAATTACAGTTCATATTTTCTTTTTTTTCATCCTAAGGAAACTTCAGTCCTAAGGAAACTTCTGCTCTTATGTCTGGCTTTCATGGGCAAAGGATCCATGCTGAACCAGGAGAAAGAGGCAACTACTGTGCCCTTTGACAAGGACCTGATGGGCTGCTTTTTCTTGACAGCTGAACAACAGAGTAAATGGACATAGGAAAGTTATATAGATTTGCTGTCATATAAATATAGTTTGCACAAAGTGATGAATTCAGCAAGTGTAGTAGTGCTTTACCTTGGCCTCAAGGGAGAAGATGAAAAAAACATCAATACCTGGATTTAATGCACAAAAATGAGGAAGATGGACAGACTACAGCCCTCAAGGGCAGCAGGGCTGGTATTGGAGGTTGTGCAGTATGGGATAAAGGGAGTGTGGTAGCACAGGGTAGCACTGGTCCAGGATTCTGGTCTTCTGTCCTATGTCCCCCTGGAGGCTTATTCCATGATTCAGAGACTGCAGATCATTTCCATACAACCAAGGTTTTCACATGCTTTTTATATGAATCCAGGTGTCCCAAGTGCCCAGAAAGTATCCTTCTCTCAGAACAGTTCTGTCTCTCTCTTCGTTTCTCATTTCTAACACACTCTGGAAGAAGCACAGCCCTCTGTGTTCCCTTCTTTAAGCCTTTTCTCAACCAAATCTTTGGCAATATCTCACAACCCCTAAAAAAGTGCCCAACATCATCACCCCCCTCCACTCACCCAGTGTACTATGCCCCATGGTACACATCAAGAAAGTGTTTTATCTAAAGCTGTGCAGAAAAGCTGCAACACACAGAGTCAGAGCCCAGCAAGCAGTAGGACAGCTCCAGGGGGTTGTTCTTGGGATCCTATTTCATCTGATGTGAAATATTTTGGAAGAACTGTATTAGGCTGTGTGATTAAAGGCTCATCTACAGACGCACAAGGAACCCAGAGACACAAGGGCAAGCCAGGGAGCCAGTCAGAGACACAAATGTCTGAATTGGACTGGGGCTCTTCCAGGACAGCCTCAGCTTCATGGGCTGGAGGTAGCACCCTCTCCAAGGGAAATGGGAGCAGCTCCCCAGCTCATCTCACAGGTGGGAAAAGGATCACTGTCTGGGTGTGGGACACATTATGGGATGCAGAGGAAGAGATCTGGGGCTTACACAAGACCTAGTATGGGATGGCCTAGGGAAGAAACTAAAGGCAGGGAGAGGGAAGGGTATAACTGGTTTAGAGAGGAACAAGGGTGGGAAAAGAGAGGAAAAAAGAGATCAAGTGTTCAGTCCCAAGCTGATGTGCTTGTATACATGTCATGCTCCTGAGCAATGAGCCCAGGGGCAGAGATTTGTGGGGAGCTGTTAGCAAGGAGGTGGGATGGCCCTGTTTTACAAGAAGATCTTTCTTTTGGTAATTAATTGCTTCAGCTCACACCTTGCTGTATCACAGCACAAGTGAGGTGTAATTCCCACCCTAGAGCAGCACTAATGAGTGGTGAAGACAAGAATGCATCTTATTTCTCCATTTTACATTTCTTTTGTGTGTTTGTGGGGACACTGTGAACTAACCAACAGACTGAGGAGCTCACCTTCTGAATTCCTTAGAACCAATTGTGCTTCTGGGGCTAAAACTCTCACTGAGAGCAAATCAAAAAGGGAACAATTTGTATTAAACCAGACAGATAAGACCCTAAACCAATTCAATCATATGAGGAACCTTCAGCCTTGAATAAACTTAAATTCAGGACCTAATGCTTATCATTAAATACAAATCCCCATAAACCAGCAAAACACATAAATCCTGTTTGTGATAATTATTTGGAGGATGACAGCTAGAGCTGTTAGATTGCATGTAAGGGTCTGGGTTATGACACTGAGGAACTGATAAATACAGCCAACTGATAATAAGAATTTCCTGTTGGTTATAGTTTCTTTGGGTTTGGTTTTAGAATGTTTTGCTCTAGCCAGGATTAAAATAATGATTTCTGAACCCAGAAGCCTTCCAATCTTCTGCTTTCCACCAGACTGATGTCCTTGTCAGGATTACAGCAAAGATGAACTGCAGTGAAAGGGAGCTTTCTGTCTTCAGGGTCACAGAGACCCAGAGAAGACCTGCAGGGCTGCAAGCCCTGCCTTGGATTACTGCAGGTTTCTTCTCAGATGTCAGATGTTTTCAGTGAATATCTGCTTTTCACTCAACTCTTGGGCTCTGCAGGGAAAGAATTGCAGTAAGTTTGCTGTTATACAGCAAACCTGGGGGGACTGTTTGACTTATGCATGTAAACTTTCTTTTTTTTTTGATAACTTCTGAGTATTTGCAATTGCTTTAAGAAGCCATCTCTTCTGTTGCCCAGATCTCAAACATAGATAGGTATCAGACCTACTGCTGAGGCAGCCTGATTTATACCACTCTATTGTCATGCATGGTGAAGTGACTCCTTGAATGATAGAATTCAAGACAAATTATGATGCAATGAAAGAGAAGTATATTTGAGGTCTGTAGGTAGTTTTATACCTCTGAAAACATCACCCTTCTTCCTATAATGATGTGTGCAAGCCCCACTGAAAGGCAGTACTTCCCGATTTGTTTCACTGGCATTTGCTTTCTGGGCATCAAATCATGATCAGGATAAATCCTGTTTATGTAGGAAAAGGTCTTCTGCTTCTGAGAAAAAAAAAAATTCTGTTGTGAACTCATGCCCATCCTCACACTGGCGACTTTCCTCCATACGCACACTAAGCTCTTCAGGGAAATCGAGACCCTCAGCTCTCACTGGAGTCCACAGGGAATGACAGTGGTTTGGCATTTATTTGCAATATTGTAGGATGAAGCCTTATTTCATGCTTGTGTATTAAAAGACCTTAAAGTATTTGGTTTTGCATAAAGCTATTCTTTCCTCAAACAACTGGGAACAATATGCCTCCCTTAGGTTGGAAGTCTGTTCTGCTGATACAGTATATCTGAACTTTTTCTGTGGCATCTGGTCTTCTCAAAATATCACATTAAATTGATAATCTTCAAGGAAGCATTGTACCACATGTGATGCCTGCTTGGTATTTTATCATGACAGTGAGAATTGTTTAAGCTCTCCTAGTTTTCCATTTCCTATAGGACCTGCAAGGAGGTATGTGGCACTCATGTGTCACCTGTATTTGTGGCTCAGGCAAGTCTCCGACCAAACCCTGCGTCATTGGCACCTTTGACAATAATCCTGAGGCTCAGAAGGAGGCAAGCAAGATTAGAAGCATGAGAAATGGAGATATCCATGCCATCACTCAATGCATGCATGGCTTAAAAGCTGTAGAAACTTTGCAAATATTTCTCTCAGAAAAAGAGCTGCTTTAATTTTGTGAGCTCTGAGTTCTTTCATGATCATTACCCATTATAGAAAAACCAGTGCTTCTGAATCAGTTTTTCAGAATGGCTTGCCTTCCCTGTTAAGACTAATTTAAACTGATATACGTATGAGGATGTATATTTTCCTTTGGGGGTGGAAGACTCAGTTCTTTCATTATCCCAAATCTTAGCTACCATGAAATTTAATTAGAAAAAAAAATAAAGAAAAAGATGCAAGCTGAAAGAGTTCTTTCCTAAGCCCTCTGAAGTCAATGGATGAGGTCCTATAATTCTTATCAGTTTCAGTGATTTGATCATATGCACCCTCTGCTCAAAGGTTACAGATGCTGCTGCTGCTCTCAAATCAGGGGCAGTGAAATCATTATCCCAGTTTACAGATGGACTCAGGACAGCAATGTGGTTTCCTTCTTGTAGACTTACAGTGTTCATGCCCATGTTTTTAATTACTATGCAAATTCCCTGTTTCCTTCATTAGGTATCTGTGTCCCACATGGCTCATGCATAAGCATTTCAAAATATTCAAAATGCCTTTAGTCCTAAGTCCATTTTTATTACATTCTTAACAGTTTATTTTTAGAATTAACAGGATGGACAAATTTCAATTCTGCCTAAGCAGTGCATGACCTTTAGCTTTCCTTGAAAATGGGCCTCTCCATCTGTGTGATTTTTGCGAAGAAAAATGTCGTTCAATTAAATTTAATCTTCCACTTATAATTCTTGCCAGGGTTTCCTCCACCACTGCTTTGGGACCAGCTGACTCTGTTTGGACCAGGTTCCTCTTTGAAAAAAAAAGTCACTCAAATCTCCATTCCTCTTTCCCGTTTCCTTCAAAGACCTCCCAGGTGTTTGAATTGATGCTAATGAAATGCATACTTTGATACTCAAGTAATGAGCTTTGTGGGGAAAAAATATCTGCATGTATACATTTGTGCAGCTCGTATCTCTGTATATCACTTCTTGAGTCAGTGTATCTCCAGACATGGTGTCTAGAACTTATGCTTTTTTTCAATATTACAAGATTTCATACAAAGTAGCAACAGAGCCAAAACCAAGTTTGTGAGCCCTTCTCTTTCAAAAGGCATGGATTAACTGGCTGAAAATACCACAGTGAACTTCTGTTCCCAGGGACACAGTTGAGCCTTGGTGCAAGAACCTGAACAACTGTGTGACAGACTTTCATACTGAAGCTTCCCAAACCAAGTTTAATGTGTATTATGCTCTCTTTTAATCAAAGTTTGGTGACCTGTTTGGTACACTTGTGTTATATACAGAGGGGAAGGAACGTGATGGATCTTAAAACCATTGTATACATCCAGATCACTAGAAACTATGCCTGAACTAGTCTAGGTGTAGTTATCCCTGGACAGCTTAAAGTACACCCCACAAATGTATCCACGTTTGTTGCCAAGAAGAAGATTTCAGTACAGTCTCCTGTCTTAATTACTACAGAAATTGTAGCAAAGCCTCTTGGAGACAGTTCTTTGCAGTTGCAAAACATTGTCATTCTTTGAAAGGGGAAATCCTGTATCACTCCCCACATCCTAGTGACATATCCTGTTCTGCAAAAGGAGGGTTTAAAGGAGTGCCTCTCTTTTTTTGCAAGTAATCTATTGATGCTCAGTACAAGTTCAATACAACAGTAGTAGATAAACTCCAGGACACAGAGAAATCTGATATTCTCACTGTTTGCACCATGGGAACAGCAGATGGGTAAAATAACCTTGTAAATTGAGAGCACTGACTCATTCCATCTTTAACCTCACATGTCCATGAGTTTTCTGAACTTTTTAGCTGATACATAAACAAAGTACACTGGTTTTCTTGAGTAAAACTAGAAAAGTAACATTGTAAGTTCTGTTGAGTGAGGAGCCAGAATCTATTTTAGGGATTTGTGATCAAGCTCCTTTCCTGACAATAAGATTAAAAAGGTGTCTGCAAAATAGGTGACAGTGGTATCACAGTGGAGCAGGAACATAGACATGCATTAAAGGACAGCAACAGTGACAAAGAGTCATTCTCTGTTAGCAGCCAACAGCTAGAGTGTTATGTGGACAAGGGCTTATTTAGGGAGCAATAAGTTGTTTCTTTCAATAAGGTGATAATCTGCTTCGTTCTCTCACCCTTGATGGATGGACACTCCTGTCTGAAGGCAGAGTGGATTATTCTGTATGTGGAAACTGGATTATGACCGAAGGAAATGGAGCACTCTGCTGCTGAGGCTCATTAGACAGAGGCTTAAACTTTACCTTCCTGCAGAGCTGCTTGGTTCAGGTCCTGGAGGCACTGATGTGGTTCAGGGTGCAGGTCATAGCACTTGACAATTCCTTTGCTATTGCATATGTGAAAGAGGACCAAGATTTGACAACTATCCAGAGAAAATCCCTCTGCTTTGGGTTTCACTAAACCTTCAGGGTTTGCTTTTTCAACATTTTACTTCTTTACCAAAGCAAGATCCATTTTAGCCTCTTCCTCTCCTTCCACCAGGTATTGGAGGTGGATTAGGTTCTGTCTGAAGAAGTTAGTTGATACAGCTGAACTACATTGTTGGAATATGGGCCCGCAAATATGGAGTGAGGCCTACCTAGGGCCTAACTTAGAATAGCAGCAGGAGGCAAATTCCTCAATAGTGTTTATGTAAGAT
>JAWWLV010000088.1:144779281-144790048 GCA_035041135.1 Platyrinchus mystaceus
CCTGCCCTGCCCTGCCCTGCCCTGCCCTGCCCTGCCCTGCCCTGCCCTGCCCTGCCCTGCCCTGCCCTGCCCTGCCCAAACCTTCCCAAACCTTCCCTTCCCATATCTTCTCAAACCTTCCCTTCCCAAACCTTCCCTTCCCTCTTTCACTGTACATGTACTTGGCAGCATGGGAAGATGATTTTTTTTTTCCTTTGCAATATAAGTGCAACAAAAGATTCACTAGTGAAAGAGCACCAATGACATCTATACACTGGATTTCTGGAAAGTGAAATTTTTGCTGTTTTATTACTGAGAATGGTTCCTATTGCACATGGGGGCTGTGTGGCATCCAGAGAAAGAGGGCTGCAGGGAACGATGTCAAGGCAGTGAGATTCTTTTCCTAGGCTGGGTCACAGTGACTGATGTGCAGTGTTTTTTATTTTACAGTGTTTTTTAAATCATCCAAGGCTGTAACTCCCCATAAGTTCCAAAATCCAATTTTTGCCTGTCTTGTCATAACTTCTTTTGAAATATAAATGATCATTTAGTTTAAATTTGACAAGTGAGTGCAACAGGCATAGCAGAATGTTACAAATAAGAAGTGATTTGGTAACACAAGATCTCAAAACCTTTGTGAAATCAGCTTTTAGGCAAACTCTTGTTTGGGTAAAGGATTGTCTTGTCAACTAATTGTGTGCTGCTCACGTCTGATCCCCAAGGGGATTCCCTACTGATGTAGTGATAAAAGTATTCATCCTAAGGAAAAGGCTGATCCCACAGCAAAGATATGCTTTCTTCATCTGAAAATTACCTGTGACTGCTGTGGTTTTGTTCTGTGATAGTGGCTCTGCCTAACCCTTACAAAGAGAGCAGCCACAGAATGACTTGTGTGCTCTTTACCCCACCTGGGAAGCCCAGGGACATGTGAACGTTGTTGTTTGTTTACCTTGGGTTCAGCATGTCTTTGCAGGGAGACAGGTCTGTTTGGGCACACAAATACTGTTTGTGAGACTAAATACTAAGGTATTTATGGGCTTGGGCATGCAAATGGTGCCTGTGAGACACTAAGGCATTTATGGGCTAAGGCAGTGCACAGTGTCCTATGCATTACCTAGGACTTCACAAGTAAGTCAGGAGTCATAGAATCACAGAATCGTGGAACTGTTTGGCTTGGAAGGGACCTCTGGAGATCATCCAGTCTAACCCACTGCCAGGGCAGGGTCATGTAGAGCAGGTGACAGAGGAACAGGTCCCTGCAGGTTTTGAACATCTCCAGAGAGACTCCACACCCTCCCTGGGCAGCCTGTTTCAGTGCTCCGCCACCCTCAGTGCAAACAAGTTCTTCCTCATGTTGAGGTGAAACTTCTTGTGTTTTAGTTTATGGCCATTGCTCCTTGTCCTGTCCCTGGGCACCACAGAAAGAGTCTGGCACCATTCTCTTGTCACCTGCTTTTGAGATATTTATATGCATTAATGAGATCCCCTCTCAGTCTTCTCTTCTCTAGACTAAACAGGCCCAGCTCCCACAGTCTCTTTTCATAAGAGAGATGCTCCAGGCCCCAAATCACATTTATGGCCTCTGCTGGACCATCTCCAGTAGCTCCTTGACTTTCTTTTATTGAGAAGCCGAGAACTGGACACCATATTTCAGATGTGGCCTCACCAGGGTGGAGTAGAGTGGGGGGATCACCTCCCTTGACCTGCTGGCCACACTCTTCCCAATGCACCTTCCACCATTCTCCAACAGCTAATGCTAACACACACATGACAGGCATTCCCTTTGGGATGCATTCAAGGGAATGCAATTTGTTGTTGATGGTCCATGGCTTTTCACTCTCTACCCAGATGCAGACGATGTGATTTAATAATGCTGTGATAAGGTGAAACTATTACTTTTTTGGATCAATGGATGGCAATCACACAGACACAGATGAAGACATCAAGTGTGAGATATGCTGAATCGTGGTGCTCTCATTAATGTTCTGAAAATGTATGCAAGGACAATGATTTTTCCACTGCGACAGACCATCCTCAGTGTGTCAGCAAAACTTCTCTGAGAAGCTCTTCTGAGTTGCAGTGCCCAACACCATCATCAGCTGCCCAAGTTAAATGGCCAAATACTTCTGCAACTGGATTACAAAGCTGATTAGAAAGACTTTGTGTACAATATATGATGAGGGACTAATTGATTTCCTGACCCTTGTATCCATGGGCAAGCCCCCTGTTCAAAACCTATGGCATTAAAAGTCCAATGACTGAGACCCTCCACAGTCTACAGCAATGGATGGAGATGATCTGCATGGATATGATTAAAAATGCATGTTGGAAGAGAAAAAGGGGGGCAAAAATGGCTTGTTTTACAGATCTACTTTTCTATTCAGTAGAAATACTGGCAAATGAGAACATCCAGCATTCCTCCTATACCTGGATGTTTCTAACACTGCCTACTCACAGGCCTTCCCAAAATAAGAAACACCTTTGCCTTGCCATATGTACAGTCCATGGCACAGAAGCAAGGTGCAGAGGTGCAGAACAGAGTCTGCTCTCACTATTATCTTCTGACCTCAGCACAAGGTATATTACTCTTTTTGTACCTAAATTTGTAGGGTTACTGATACCCCAACAGTCGAACACACAGAACTCAGACTTCTGTTGCCATAAAACACAGAGGAAACACTGAAGACACTGCAAAATATTATAAACAAGACTTATTAACAAATAACCAACCAGAAGGATTTATTGCACATAAATTCTGAAACCAATTATATTTCCTTTGGGGCCTGGGTAATGAAAAGTCTCCTGTGTGTGGTTTCAGAGCACTATAAATCTTATATATTCTTCAGCGTCCTCACCTAGAAAATGGGTGTAGTGGTGTGGGCTACAGCAAGCTGGATGCATGTTTACTGATACACAACTAGCCTGAACTGGTAGCAAATAAAAAGAATTCTATTTAGCATCTACACACTTTTTAATATTTTTTTTATTATTATTTTGATTTCTGGTGTGGCTGTTGTTGGTTTGCCTTTGAGAGGGAAGGGGTGGGGCAGGGATGATAGTTTGTTTGTTTATTTGGTCTAAGTTTGTTTGTTTATCTGATCTAAATAAAATAATGGACAGTTCCTGATTTACATATTTTGCAATTTATTTTAACTTAATTTTTATTGTCCTTGCATGTCCAGGATGCACAGAGTTGCCTTTCCGTGTGTAAACACTCCTCATAACTGTAGTTGTAGAGAGATGGCAGGACAGAATCTGCAATGTACTTAAAGAGTTTTCAGCTTGAAGCCTCTGAATCTGATGGTAAATTTAAATCTCAAAACATTCTATATGTCAATCCCTTCACAGAAGAAAAAGAAAGAGAAGATAGGAAGAGTGAAGAGAATATGTTTAATTATTATAATAATTAGAATACTAGATATATTTATGCATATGTTACCTGGTATTTATGCACCTGGTAGCCTAAATAATTATATAGACAGTGAGAAAAAAAAAAAAAGCCTGAGAAATTGTCAGATTCAGCAAATAAGAGAGGAGGGTCAAAGCACTAAAACTTAATGGTCAAGGTGTTTATGGAGGTAGGCAGTGCTGCTTGGCTGTTTAAACTGATATTGGGCAGTGACTTGGAAAACAACTGCTCACTGTTGTCCCATTCTTCTTCCTGTAATTACCTCCTTCTTTGTAGCTGAACCATGTAGCCATCTTTCCGGACGGCAGTGTTTGGGACCAAAGGATACATTTCTCTGCAGTATGTGTATTTATCCTACAGTTACTGTACCTTTGCCTTCTAGGGCACTTCCATCAGCCTTGTTTGCAGGTGGAGTTTTGAGCAGTGGTCTTTGCTACTCACAGCTGTCATCCAACTTTGAATTGATTCCTCAGCTAGACTGAAATGACAGCCTGACAGTTTTTCTACAGGATATACTCTGTTGGGTGATATATGTGGACAGTCAGCCAAGTGGATTTCTGGACTACAGCAGTGCAGTGTGAAAGAGGATAATAAAGCTGAGGAATTACTTCTGCTGGGAAATGATGTGGTACTGGTTGTGTGCTTAGTTTGTGTGTCTCGAGCTGCTACTGCAGTTTTGGGGTGAAAGGAATGAACTCAGGATGGAAAAGACTAGGGTTTTAGATCATCTGAAAAAGAAATGGTATGGGAGACTGAACTAAGCAGTGAGTAGCCATCATTGCTGTACTTTTTAGTACTGGACAGTACTAACCAGATAATTAACAGTGGAGGATGTTTCTTGACTTCTGCTGCAGTGATGGGCTCTGCCTCAAGTCATAGAGCTGGGCAGCACAGGGAAGAGGATAGACAGATCTGCCAAGCTTTGGGCTCCAAGTTATAGTGTACCAGTCATGACTTGGTTCCAGTACCTGGCTGCAAAGTTCAAAGGGAGGAGCAGTAAAAAGGCATAAAGCCAACAGGAAATGGAGATGGGAGGTTGGCATTGTCAGCTGATGTGTGTAAGATTTTTTATATAGAAAGAAACAAGCTTTGAAATGCCATATATTTTATAGGAGCATGGCAGGATTGGAGAAGTGCCACCAGAGGCAGAGAGGGAGATCTCTACTTCAACCCTCTGACCAGGACTACAAAGAAAGAGAAGTTGCAAGAAGATGGCAAGTGTGCACTCGCAAGAAGGAACAGAAATAGCATCAGTCACAGGGAAGACAGCTTCTTACTGAAACTACTGAAGCTAAAAAGCAAGCCCACCCTGGAGGTAATTCACCTCCTAACTGTGCTGAGTAAAATGATTGCAAGACCTTAAACCATCTCTGACACAGAACAGCAATGGGTTCAATCAACTTTATTCATCCTGCTGCCACTATGATGCCAGCTGTGTGTAAGAGCAAGGAGGAAACTAAACCCCTAGAGAGAAAAACTGTCTGTAAGTTCCTGCTGAGGCCAAAGGGGTCTTCAATTTATTTCTCTCCTTCCCTCTCAGATCCTTACAAGCAAGAGGCTGAAACATGTGCCCTCAAGCAGAGTTTGCTCCCAAGAGAGTCTGTGACTCTCCTGTAGCACAAGAGAAGCACATATGATGATTTGGTCCCAGATATCTACTTGCTGGTGCTGGACTGCTCCTGGTGAGGGCATATCTTTATATTAATTCAGCTTGGGGAGATGTAAGTGTCCATACCCCTTTCCACTTATACCTTATTTCTACAGATACACTTGCTGTTCTGAAAGCCCTGTTTGTTTTCCTCTGTGGTCCACTGTGTTCTGATCCTTTCTCCATCTCGTTTCTGTGCAGCACTATTTCATTCTCTTTTTCCAATTCATTTCCTACCTGTCTCTCCTGCCCTAGTTTCTCTCTTCTCTCAGTCTCCTCTCATTTTCTCTCATCTGCCTTTTGTCTCTTGCCCTGGTTTGCTGTTGTCCTCCCTCCTGCCATGGCTTTAAACAACCTGGCTTTAAACAGGATGCCCACTTCTCTGGGCAACCTGGTCCAGTGTCTCACCACCCTCACAGCAAACAATTTCTTCCTAATATCTAATCTAAATCTCTTCTCTTTTTGTTTAACACTGTTCTCCCTTTTCCTATCACTATCTGTCCATGTAAAGAGTTTCTCTCCATCTCTTTTATAAGCCTTTTTTAGGTACTGGAAGTCTGACATAAAGTTTCCCTGGCACGTTCTCTTCTCCAAGCTGAATAACCCCAACTCTCTCAGGCTGTCTTCATAGGAGAGGTGCTCCAGCCCTCCTCTGGACCTGTTCTAACAAATCCTGTCTTGTGCTGAGGAGCAGAGTAGAGGGACAGAAGAATCTCCCTTGACCTGCTGCCCATGCTGCTTCTGATGCAGCCCAGTTGGTCTTCTGGACTGCCAGCACACACTGTCAGGTTGTGTCTCCAGCTTTTCATCCATAAGGAACCTCAAGTCCTTTCCATAGGGCTTCTCTCAATGAATTCTTCTCCCAAACTATACTCATGTCTGGGATTGCCCCAACAAAGATGCAGCACCTTGCACTTTGACATGTTGGATTTCGTGAGGTTCTTGTGAGCTCTCTTCTCAGGTTTGTTCAGATCCCTCTGGATGACATCCAGTCCCTCTGTTATGTCAGCTGCACCACTCAGCTTTGTGTAATCTGCAAACTTGCTGAGGACACACTCAATTTCCCTGTCTGCGTCATTGATGAAGATATTGAAGAGCACTGGTTCCAGGACACAGCCCTGAGGGACATCACTCATCACTGGCCTCCACCTGGACACAGAACCATTGACCACAACTCTCTGTCTGCGTCCGTCCAGCCAATTCCTTATCCACATCAAATCCACATCTCTCCAATTTGGAGATAAGGATGTCTTAGGACATCCTGGGACTGTGTCAAAGGCCTTACAGAAGTCTAGGTAGACATCAGTCAGTTTTCCCTTGTCAACTGTTGCAGTCTCTCCAACATAGCAGGTCATGAGACTGGTCAGGCACAACTTGCCCTTAGTGAAGAGATTTAGATCTTTTTAGCCCTTCAGACCTACGGACCAAGACACAGGATGTTCTCCCAAAGCCTCATTAGTCTTCAGCTTTCAACATCTTCATAGCATAGCTTGACACTGAAAAACTCTTATCCTTATTTGTTGGTGCACCTCTAAAAATGAGGAGACACGTGGCAGTAGGGTCTCTGGGGATGCTCTGCTTTTGGAAAGCAGGAGGAACCCTCACTCTTCTCAAAAGGTTATGTAAAGACAGCAGGCAATTAAACACAGTTATAAATTAATTCCTTTTAGTCTTAATAAAAGCACAGGAATTCTCTGAGGAAAACGTCAAAGTTCCTCTTACTGACAATATACGTGCCCAATATAAACCACACCAGACTTAGAAGACATCATTTATCGAGTAAAAGTTTGCAGTTAAAGAAAATGGAATGTCCTATATTTATAACTGGCTATGTGCTCTTTTTTCTCTCTGTCCCTTGACTCCATTTAACATTCCCAGAGAATCTACTGAGACTAATGGGAAATGTTCTGGACTGGACTAAAATGACATTTCTACTCCAAGAAGATGCAGGACCTTAAATAAGATAAAGCAAAGGGTTGGTAGCCCAGATTACTGCAGTATTGCTCTAACACGTACACACAACAATAAAATATGACATACTCATCTAATCTGTCAACACAGAATGAATAAGTACTGGAAAAGTTGAAACTTCTTTCAATTTTCATCACATTAAAAATGCTTTCACAATTGGTGATTTGTTAAACTGATGACCACTTGTGAAATATTTTAATTGGAAAAGCAATGCCTCTTCTGTCAGGAAAGTTGTACTGTCAAAACTCCTCCAGGATCAGCTCCAAGGGGAACTCTCCTGATCAGAAATAGCCATGACAGAAATTATGGCTCTCCCTGGATTTTTCCATCTGCTTATGCCTCCCGCACACAGAGGCACACATGCTCTGCACTCCCCAGAGTTTGGCATGCTGGCTGAAAATCCCAGCAAGCAGTGGAAGGGTGCTCAACAACTTTGGCATGGAGAAAACCTCATGTCATTAATTATGAGTGTGCAGTCTGGCTGCAGCTGTAACCCAGCAGACTGCACAGGTCCCAGGCAGAGCAGGGAATGGGAAATAGCCCTTCTTTCCTCTGTGCTCCTCACTCTCCCATATGCAGTTCTCCTGTCCTCAAGAATGCTCCATTTATTTCCTATATTTTGGCATTTCACCGTGCCTCTTACTGAGTTTCTTTATTTGAAATTTACTTAATGGACTTATTTCTAAAAGATGGCATCAGTTGTTTTACAAAAGGAGGCACAAAGTTCTGTATCTTGGGAGGAACAACCTCACACACCAATGCATGGCGGAAAACACCATGGAAATCACAGATGGAAATCACTTGTGCAGTACAGGGGGGTGCTGGTGGGCACCAAGTTTAACATGAGCCAGCAACATGTGCTTAAAGTAGAGGCCAGTGTTGTCTTGGGCCACATCAGGCAGAACATTGTCAGCAGGATGAAGGAGGCGATCCTTTGCTTCTACTCAGCTCTGGTGAGGCACATCTGGAGTATGTATCCAGTGCTGGGTTGTCAGATGCAAGACAGATGAGGACATACTGAAGAGAGTCCAATAAAAGACTGTGAAGATGATTAAGGCAATTAAGTATTTCTGATATGGGGAAAGGCTGAGAGAGCTGAGACTACTCAGTCTGGAGAAGAGAAGGTTCAATGGGGTTTTATCAAAGTATACAAATACCTGAAGGGAGGGTGCAAAGTAGATGGAGCCAAATTCTTTTCCATGATGTCCAGTGCCAGGAGCAGAGGCAATGGGCAAAGACTGAAACAGAGAAGGTTCCCCCTGAACATCAGGAAACACTTAGTGCAAGGCTGACTGAGCGGTGGCACAGCTTGCCCAGGCAGGTTGTGGAGTTTCCCTCCTTGGAGATACCCAGAAGTCACCTGGATGTGGTCCTGGGTAACTGGCTCTAGGTGGCCCTGCTTGAGCAGGGGGTTTTGGACTGGATGACCTCCTGAAGTCACCTGCAACTTCAACCCTTCTGTGGTTCTGCATTGCAGACTCTAGAGATGCATATGCTGCTCTGTAGTTTTTCTTTCACTAAAGAAAAAATAAAAATAAAAATGAAATTTCTTCATGAACAGCTAACAGCCTGAGATTCCCAGAGGCAGAGACCTTCTTCCCCATACCATGCCTTTGAGGGACACCTCCATGCTTCAGGGATGATGGAGCAATTCAATTTTCATGACCAGTCAGGCCTTGGCTTCTGTGCTGAGTCACAGACTTCGCAGCACTGGTTCTGCAGCGTGGCCAGCTCTGTGTGCTCAGCAGTGCTGGCCTGACAGCAAGGAGCTGCCTGCTGGAAATAGAAGCATGAAAATTGATTGCACGTGTAGTGAAGGGAATAGAGAGTTTCTTCAACAGGAGTCACAAATTTCTGAGGCAAAGCACCCTCTCAGCCCTTCCAGAGATATTACTAGAAGGTCAAATCAGGCCTCACTTTACCCTACCTGACTTGGCCCTTTTGCTGTGCTGAAGATGACAGAGTGACTGATTTTGATGGAAGCAGATGCAGCACAGCTGTGGTGGCAACAGGCACTGATTTGGGACCTTCACATCTGCCCAGAGTAGAGATCATGTGTGGGTCTGTCTCAAAGGGCTCTCCCTGCAGTGACGAAGCAGGGCAGCTGGTTACAACAAAAGAGGCTTTTACAGCTCGATTTTCCAGGAAGGAATAACACGAAGTAAAAATGTCGTTAAGACCACATGGCGTGTCAAGAAAAGCTTTTGGATTGGTAATGCTGTGAGAGAGCATTATGAACATCTGCTCTGAACAAGTCAGCGTGCCCAGGCAGCTTTGCTTCCTCCCGAGAAGGGCTACTCAGACCCTGGTCCCTGCCTTGTGCAGGAAGCTGCCATAAATCACTTGAATTTCTAGGCTAATGCTCAAGCTGAAGCAACAGAGCATCACAGTGTTCCCAGGATTTACAGCCCAGAGTCAATCATCTGTGGTTAGTCCTCCTGCTTTTCTTGGGAAGTGCATTTCCCTGCTCCCTAAGGCAGCTGGGGCAAAGGAGAAGCCATGTGGGCTTTGGCACAGGAGACTTCGTGGGAGTTTTCTCTGCCACCAACACACTTCCCTCAGTGCCCTGACTGATGCTCACTGTCCTCCCACCTGTACAGCCCCTGCTCAGCAGGACCAGGCTCTGCCAACATCCCTTATTGCACAGCCCACCCATTCCACGTGGAGATTTTTGCTTTTTCATCCTAGAAATGATATTTGCTCATCAGCAAAGCATCAAGCATTCGTTCATTGTCCTGGTCAGGTTACCTGAACAATATATTTGACTACTATCTGAGTCTAGGAGATGACCTTTTCAGCTAATTAAATTTTGTCTAAGTATTAATTTGCACTGAATTTTCCACAATTATTAATCTGTCATCATTTGGTAGGCTGATGGAGACTTGAAGAAATACTCTAAAAGAGTGTATCCAATTTTTTTTTTCCCAAGCGATTAATGAAAAATATAAAAAATTCCCAGCAGCTGTTTTCAGGTGCCAGGATTTAAAACAAATTCCTTTCTTTTAACTGCTGTCTGAGATGTTTGTGGAAAGTATCAGCATGCCTGAGTGACCACAGACATTTGTGGTTTCGCAAAAATTGACTTTTTTTCCAGTAAAAAACACTGACCATTAAAAGAAATATTTTAAATCCATGTCATGTTTTCAAAACCCACAGAGGTCTCTGGATAAAGGAAACTGTTTTTAAAATGCCATATTTCAGCTGGGGGAGGGCAATTTCAAGAAGTTATAAAGTTGAATATTTCTGGATCACGAAGCTTCTTTATGAGCTATGGAGAAATGATCTCTAACTGGCATAAACACACAGCAGAGCCAGCTGAGATCTTTGGAATTTATATACCCACTGCTTGCCACGGGGAAAGCTCAATTCTGCCTGGGATTTAAAGTGAGGTTGGAGGGAAGGTTGTCCAATCCTTGATGGGAGCAGGGGCAGATGCACAGGCCAGGTAGGGTGGGCTTTTCTTGTGCCCTGGAGCTGGAAGCTCTGCCAGTGCTCGGAGGTTGCTTCACACCCTGTGGGAAGCCAAAAACAACCGCTCTGCCTGCTTGGAGGTGGTTCTCTAATATCCTTGCAGAAAAAACTGAGTCTTGCTCTTTTGCCCCATTTTGGAAGATTTAGGGTGATTTTCTTTTTTTATGTTATTATTCGAAAAAAACTAAAAATTGTTACCTAAGGAGGGGAGAGAATGGTATTTCTGTGTTTTCTTCTCTTCCCTTCATTTACCCCTCCCTTATGGCTTGATTTCCACTGCACCAATACT
>JAWWLV010000088.1:144803895-144817145 GCA_035041135.1 Platyrinchus mystaceus
TCGGGGTGCAGAGACCACCCTGCAGCCCATGGAAGAGCCCGTGCTGGAGCAGGTGGAGGCATGAAGGAGGCTGTGACTCCGTGGGAGGCCCAAGATGGAACAGGGTCCTGCCAGAGACCTGCAGCCTGTGGAGAAAGGAGCCCAAGCTGGAGCACGTTTTTCCCAGGCAGGACTTGTGGCCCCTGTGGGGGACCCTTGTTGGTACAGCTCATCTGTGAAGGACTTCACCCCATGGAGGAGTGATCCAGACAACAGAAGTCTGGGAAGAACTGTTGCCTGTGGGATGGGCTCAAGCCAGAGAGGTCCATCAAGGACCATCTCCCATGGGAGGGATCCCACAGGAACAGGGGAAGGACTCCTCTCTCTGAGCAGCAGAGAGAGGACAACTGGCCGTAACCCCCATTCCCTGTCCCCCTGCATTGCTGGGGGGAAGGAGGGAGAAGATGGAAGGAAGGAGGAGTGAGGGGCAGGTGTTTTTAAAATTATTTTACTTCTCGCTCTTTTGCTCTGACCCTGTTAGTAATAAATTCAATTAATGTCCCCACTTTGAGTCTGTTTTGCCTGTGAAGGTAATCAGTTAGTGACCCCTTCCAGCTCTTGTCTCAACTCATGAATCCTTTGCTGCTTTTTTCTATCCTCTGTCCAATTGCAGAGAGAGCAGTTGTAGTGAGTACCTGGTGTCCAGCCAGGGTCAACCCACTATAACCATCCATATATGTGTCTGCAAAAGACAACAGTTGGATCCTGATGTGAAGGAACCTTATTTGGATTGTCCACTCATAGGCCATGTTACATCTCCATTAAGACAGTCTGCAAGCACAGAGGGAAAAGGGAGAGGCACTGAGCATCAGGATGCACCCGTGAATATTCTGTGCTTTGAAGAACAAGGTGTTCTGGGGTACAGGAGGTAGGTTTGCCAAACTTTCTCTGAGAGCTTTTGAGAAGTTAATATAGCTGAGCAACAAGCATGGTCCGGACTTTGCCTTAATGTTCTCTTTTAAAATATTTTTGTAAACACAGTATGGCTGCTATACATCATGGGTCGGTAACTTTCAAGATACTTCAGGAAAGTTATATATTCCCTATAGCGGCTTTCCACTACCTCAAGGGGCTACAAGAGAGCTGGAGAGGGACTTTTTACAAGGACATTTAGTGATAGGACAAGAGGAAATGGCTTTTAAAGGGAAGAGGGCAGGTTTGGATCTGAAATTAGGAACAAATTCTTTGCTTTGAGGGTGTTGAGGCAGTGGAACGGCTTGCCCAGAGAAGTTGAAGATGCCTTAGCTCTGGAAGTGTTTAAGGCCAAGTTAGATGAGGCTCTGAGCACCTTGGTCTAGTGGAAGGTGTCCCTGTCCATGGCAAGGTGATTTGAACTAGACGGTCTTCAAGGTCTCTTCCAACTCAAACCATTCTATGATTCCAAGTTTATAATTCTAATGTCATCCCATGGGTTTGTTTGTGTGTATGTGTGTAGCTGTGTGGACAGACAAACATCCTGGGGCTTAAGATCTTTAGAAGTCCTTTTATTTCTGTGGTACCCCTGTATTGAGATGACAGGATTTTCTGAGGACCCAGTACACACAATATGTGGCTGCCACAATTCGTAGCACCTTGGCAGAAATGCACATGTCCCTTTCATAATCCTAGTCACAGCAGAGTGCCTGTGTAGAGAGAGAGAGTGAGTAAATCTTCATTGCAGGAGATGGTGGTCTGCCAGACTCCATAAATCCTAGCACATCCCTGTGCAACCTGTAGGTGGTTGAAAACACCTGCTGATTCACTGAATTGAGAAAATGGTGCTGGGACACTTCATGCAATGGAAGTGCCTTATGGAAGGTGGTTCACATTTAATAGAAAGAGTCATACAAAGCAACTGACTCTGCACAAGCCAAGTTAAAAATATCCATGTGCCGATGTCAGCTTCCTTTTATTTTTTTTTTCTTAGAATAGCAGTAATGACCTTGGCACAAAGCGCTGCCTAGAAACAAATGACCAGCTGGGATTAACGGTCCTTGACTTAATTTCTGCCCATCAGCGCCTCCCAGACATTAATCCTGCTGAAATGCTCTGTGCATTGATTATTATTGATTCATTCATTGATTGTGTCCAGGGTCTGAAGTTAGAAGCTGAAGTACTGATGGCACCCTGGAGACTCTTCTCATAAAATGAGTTTGCCTAATTCATAGACTATTTAAGGTGCTTGAGAAAGAAGCATCATAAAAAGAGGTAGAAAAGGAGAAGAGCACTTATAGGACAATGAAACTTAGATTCCTCAGGCTATTAGAGTTGATGGCATGTATCAAATTACTTTGAATAGAGCTGGTATCTAAAGCAGCAGCGTAGAGGAATTTGACATGTATTACACATGTCCCTTCCCAAGGGACAGTAAAATTCCAAGCAAAAAGCCCATCAGATAACCTGGTTCTACAGCAAAGAATACATTTGCAGGACTGGCATCTCACCTCTCTTACTGGAGACATTATTGTTTCCTTTGCCTTCAGAAACACAGAGATCCTCATTTTCTGTGCATTGTTTCAACATATTTAGTTCCTTTTCCTCATGCACTTGTTTCTGTCTGACCTCATCCGTTCTTCAAGGAATTGCATCTAGATAATTAACATAGAACTCTTCAGAAAATCAGATTGACTGTTTTTAAATACCTGCTTTATGACAGGATTTGCAAATTACCAAAGGAAGGAAAAACAGTTCAAAAGACAATATGGTTTAATAACCTGACACATCCACATTTTATCTATAAGTTGCTCTTCTAGGATTCAATGTAAAGGATAAATTAAAGGTAACAGTATCATCTTTGTATGAGTTGTTTCATGTCTTTTGATGTTCCAGTATGCATCAAATGACAAGAATGTATATGAAAGAGAAAACTTGTGGCTGAAAGTGTTCCCAAATATACATTGCTGAGGTGCTCCCAAAGTGCTGATGGCTGTCATGTGCTCCATGGTGATGCAAACACTATTGGGCAAGTTGTCCTGCTGTTGTAGAATGTGGGTAGATTTTTCATAACAAAAAAGAAATAATGTTGGCTAAGGGATTGCTTCTGTGCTCCTGATTTGCAAAGCATTTAAAAGAACTCAGTTGCTATAATAAAAGCCCCTGACCTACTTGAACAACAGGAGGAAGTTTTTAGTTCATAAAGGCAAGAGAGTTCTAGTGCCTGACTATCTCTGCCCACTCATTTATTGCTGACACTGCGTATTGGGTTTACATGGCCAGGTTTTGGTAGAGAACGGATGATACAGGGTTGACTTTTGTGAGAAGCTGGCAGAAACTTCTTCCATGTCCTACAGAGCCAATTCCAGGCGGCTCCAAAACAGACCCAGTGCTGGCCAAGGGTGGGCCAATCAGAAATGGTGGTAACACTTCTGTGATAACACCTTTAAGAAGGAAAAAAAAAAAAGAAAAAGTTATTACGCAGAGGTAATAGTGGCCAGAGAAGAGCGGAGTGAGAACACATGAGAGAAAGAGCTCTGCAGACACCAAGGTCAGTGGAGAAGGAGGGGCAGGAGATGCTCCAGGCACTGGAGCTGAGAATCCCCTGCAGCCTGGTCATGCAGACCATGGTGAGGCAGCTGTGCCCCTGCAGCCCATGGAGGTCGGTGGGGGAGCAGAGATCCTCCTGCAAACCATGGAGGAGACCCGTGCTGGAGCAGGTGGATGGCTGAGAGAGGGCTCTGAACCTGCGGGAAACCTGTGCTGGAGAAAGGTCTTGGCAGGGACCTGCAAACCTGTGGAGAAAGGAGCCCACGAGGGAGCAATCTGTTCCTGGTAGGACTTGTGACACTGTGGGGGACCCACGTTGGAGCAGACTGTGCCTGAAGGACTGCAACCCGTGGAAAAGTGACCACGTTGCAGCAGCTCATGGAGAACTTTTGCCCATGAGAAGGACTCACAGTGAAGCATGGAGAACTGTCTCCCGTGAGAGGGACCCCACACTGGAGCAGGGGAAGGACTTCTCTCCCTGAGCAGCAGCAGGAACAACCTGTGATGAACTTACCGTAACACCCATTCCCCATCTCTCTGCACTGCTGGGGGGGAGGAGGTAGGGGTGTTTTTTACAATTAATTTTACTTCTCATTATCCTGCTCTGATTTTGTTAGTCATAAATTTAATTAATATCCTCCAGTTGAGTCTGTTTTGCCCGTGATGGTATTCGGTGAGCAATCTCTCCCAGACCTTAACTAAACCCATGAACCCTTGAGATATTTTCTTTCCCCTGTCCAGTTGCAGAGGGGGGTGACAGAGTGTGGCTTTGGTGGGTGCTGGGCATCCAGCCAGGGTCAATCTACTGCATGCTCTGATCCTGTTTAAATCTTATAAATGTTTTTGGGTTCACACACTTTACCATTAAAATATGATTACAGTTCTGTTCTTCCAGAGGATGTACATGTGTTTTAAATGGTGTAGAGTACACTGAGTCTTTTCATAAGAAAGGTCTCCCACCATTTTACTGTGAATGAGCAATGAAGGAGCCTGGTGAGATTAATTGTCTCCAAAGTATAAAACTGTTAACTATTTATTCAGAAACTATAAAATTCACATAACTGGTTCCTTACAAAAATATCTTCTTATGTGGAAGAACAAAAAATGGACTTGAGAAAGTTGTGATCTCTATGAGTCTGAGGTCAGTTCTCTAGAACATTTTTCTTTTGAAACTATGGGCCTACAATAAAAGCTGTGGTGTCTTAGAGATATTGTGTAGTACCAATATAAATACATTCACCAAACCTCATCAGGGTCATCCTCAGTCATTTGGGAGAAATAGGTATTTTCAGGATTTAATTTAGTGAATCTGTTTTATGTTTCCACCTTAAGATGAGGTGGCACCTCCACTGCTCTGTTTTCCCTTAACACTAATGGGAGCTTGGGTTGTCTAGGTCCCTTGTGTTTTTAAAACATGTACACTGAGGTAGATGATTTTCATATATAATGTATGCCAAATGTCACCACAGGGTAGTGATGACATCCACAGTCTAGTGAGTGGGAGATGAATCAACATAGCAGGGGTGCAAAGGCAGAGGCTGGGTCCAAATTGTCTTCTAGAGTGGAACACTATCAATTCAGTTTTTTATCCATCCATTTTCTTTGTAGAACAGTGATTGTACAACTAGCCTGCTGGTTTAGAAGATAGGATTTCAGTCTCATGGATGATCTATTAGATAAGGGAAGAAGAACTCCATGTTCTCCCATATTTTAGGAAAAAGGTGCATAGTGGCTGCAGAGGATTCTTGACAATGTTGGTCTCTGAGAGTCCCTCCCTGAAGTTTCAGGTTAAACACCTTGATTTGGAAAGATGTGACAGATATGATCATATTCCCTGGATAACTTAAGAAGCCTTCCAGACGGATCTTGTGGATCCCACTCTAAGACATTTGCTTTTTCCTGACCTACAGGACAACCTGACAACCTATAATGGAGTCATATGAATTCCATGAGATGGAAGACACCTAAAAATTAAGTGCCATGACAGCAAGCTTCTGTGGTTTTAGCCTTGCTTGTTTATCCCTTGGTATAGCAATAAAGTCTTGCTATCTCCTTGCTGTGAACATTTTATCTCAGTGAGTTTGGTAAGACTCATTTCCAAAGTGACATGGGATTGAAGCCATCTGGACAAATACCAAAAGGCAGGAGCTGTAAGTAATACTGTAGCTCTTTTAACATATGGAGACATCTGTGCACAATATTGATGATTCTAAACCATGCTTTGTGACCACCTACTTTCTTCCCTTTGATTGAATCTACTGAACTTTGGTTGGTTTTGCTGCTTCATTTGGCCATGTTCCAGAATCTCCATGTTCTACTCTCCCTGCTCAGCTAATCAGATAATTTGTTTTTCTCAGTCTTGCTTTTCTCCCCTTTTCATTTCTTAGAACTGCTGAAAGGCTTTTAGAATCTTTACAGTCCCGTTCAAAGATAAGAGACAAAGGCAAGTCTTACTTGTTAACACTATCCTGAGCAGTGAGCTGCTATATCTTACCCTCACTTCCAGTGTCTGTAAATCCATATAGCTGTGAGATTTCCAAAGTAAACAAACATAATGTTTTTTGGAATATGGAATACACTGATAGGTAAATCTTAATGATAATTGCCTCTAATTAGCACTCCTACCAGATGACAAATCTTTTAGTCACAGCAGAGTGTCACTTGAAAATGTGGATATTCTTGTTTTGCCTTTGAGACCATCAAAGGAAAATAATACGTATTGGTTTAACTCTATTGCCATAATTTTTCATTAGAAACAGGGGGAAGAAATGAGCAGTGAAAGGCAGAAATAGGTATGAAAAATGAAAAATGGCTTTGACAAAATGTCTTTGAATGGAGGATTCTGCATCCAATTCTGCATCCAGTTTCCTACTTCTAACAGGTACTGTCTCACGAACTTCCACTTGCATTTCATAAGCATTATGGAGAGGCTTAATTGTGAATTGCAATGAAAAGCAACATGTCCACATGTTTACTCAGATCTCTTATCTCCATATGGAAATGTTAATTGGAATTCCAACATTAATTAGAATTTCAACATTAATTGGAATTTCCTGGAATATGCCCAGACTCAGTTGGTTTTATCAGGGAGAGCATGTTCCCTTTTGAGGGCCTCAGAAGTGAAGCTGTTTCACCATATTCTCTTATGCCAAAACATACAGAAAGAAAACCAAAACAAGAAGAAACAGAGAAATGGATTACCATGGGGAACACAGAATAAGTCAACTTTCCCTCCTGCCCTCTGCCCCTGATTTCCAAAATGCTAAGTGCGTATCTCCTGTTTGCTTACATGGGCACTGAGTAATTCAGGTCTGAGAACGTACCCAGATCTGTCTGAGTCTTTTTACCCTGACCACAATCCAACCTTTGTTTTGGCACCACAGAATGAAACAACTGACTGTAGTGGATTATGCATTCCAGCTTATATCAAGGCCAAATTATGACATAGTAAACCCCTCAACAGTAAGGGCCATTGTTTTACTAGAGAACATGAGTGTGAGGGCCTCTGAGAAGAAAAACTGAGTCCTTGTTTCAAGACAAAAGTGGAAGAGGTTCATCCCAATTAGAAGCTGCCCTTAGACCAATTTGGAGTCTCCCAGGGCACTGCACCCACAAATATGTCATTATTTATCTTGAGCACTCCTACGGCTACATGTCTAGTAAAAAGTTATACACACAAAGGTTTATTGCCAACTCATTCTAGATATGTCAGACTTCCCATCTGACATGATCCAACATTCGGGGACCACACAGACTTTGCAGTAACCACAGAGAAGGAGCTTGCCTCCTCTTGCCCAAAGCTCAGGTTTATCCATCCATGGTTTTAGTACTGTTGTTGTTCCAAGCTACCCCTCTGGTGAATGAAAAGTCTTCAGAGGGCAACAGAGATCTTCAGGCTGTTGAATTGCCTTGAGAAAATGTCACCCTCTTTCCTTTGTCTAGAGAAGGAACACAGGGTACCTCCATTACTGACTTATATTCCTTTGCAAAACTCATTTTTTTCAGTGCAGTTGAATATGAGTCTACCCATAAGTGCTCTTCTATGATGGTCAAAAAACCTAAAAGGTGCCAGAAACCTCATATGATGTGTCCTCTATATCCTAAGGTGGGACCAGGCCATTCTATTCATCTAAATATTGTTTCATATCAATTTTTATTCTTTCTATCTCTAAATACAGCTGGTGGTAGAGGGAAAGCCCATTAGTTCACTTTATATTCTGAAATTTAAATTCTACTGCTCACTGGACTGTTACATTTTTATTGTGTTGAGGAAGTTAGTAAAATAATTATATGATTTAACAATACTGAGATCTGATAAATTTTGAGTGTATTTGTGAAATTACTGCTAGTGACTTCTGATCACATATTAAGGGCTTATCAGAAGTTGTCCTAGGATCCTCCTTAACTATTCAAAATGAAAATTGGACACTGTTAGAATTTTTTTTGTTTTGTTATTTGCATTTCACTCATTGTAATTATACAAACTGGGATTAGACAGTATATTACAGAAAACATACAGCCCCCTTCCCAGTCTAATCATGAGAATTCCATCAACTCCAGCTGCTAAACCCAAGGGGCTGCACAGGTGGCGCACAAGCTGAGCACACCACAACACCCATCCTCACTCCACAGAGCTGTTATTCCCTGGGACTGCAGTAAAAGCCACATTATATATTGTCTATACATCACCACTGTGAATACCTGGAAGGTAAAGTCAACCATGTGGTTCTGCTTCCTTTTCCATCTCAGTTTCATTTTCTAGTTCTTCTTATTTTTGCTAGCACACGCCTCAATGTTTCTAACTCTCCATCTGTGAACAGTTGCTTTTCTGTGAGATAGATCTCTTTAGTGTAAATATTTGAAATAAGAATTTTCCCCTCCATATTTTTATATCAAGTTTTTAGTTTAAAAATCAACTGACAGATCTCTTTATATTCATATTTCCTAGTGTTTTTTCCTATTTACAGCAAAACACTAGCTTAGAGTACCTGTTCTTTCTGTCTAATGATAGACCATGTTTTCTGCTTCTTGCTTAACTGCTTTTTCTTAAATGATTTTCTGGTTCTTTTAATCTCAAAAATATGGTTTTTTTCCTCCCTCTGTTTCCTTTTTTCCCCCTCTCTCTCTTCTCTTTTTTCTTTGCCTATTTCATTCCTTCAATATCTTTGTTTTTTATTTCTTTTCAGTTACTATGGTTTTGTTCTATTTTCTAATTGTTTTTGTTTTTTGCTCTCATTACTGGAGTTATTTCAAGATTATTTTGTCGTAGCTTTGAAATCTTTCATTTTCTTCTAGAAAACACATGAGTTAAAGTCAGTGGAATTTACTAAAAAAAGAGAAAACAATGTAAGGCTTTATGGCTATATGTAGCAAAGAAATTTCAGCAGTTACAGTGAACTTGAGGCAGACTTGCCAGCTTCAGACAGCTTATTCCAAAGTTTAATTTGATTTTATGATTTCTTCCTGGCATACTCAATGTTGTCTGAAAGTAGGCAGGGTTTGCTTTTTCTGTTGTTGTTTGTTTGTTTGTTTCTTGGGGAAACACAATTACTAGAGGTTGCCAATATTTCAAAATACCTTGAAGAGTGAAAGGATTAGGAGGACATTAATCCTCTTGGTCTGGAGTTAGCCTTTATTGCTGCTTATGTGCTATACACAAGTTTTGCTTTTCCTAGTGCTTTGCTCAGAACAGATAACTTCAGGCTCCTGATTAATATTGCTGCCTCCTAAAACCTCTGGGTATTTTCTCATTCTCACTTGCATTTTACATGGCTGTGCCTTAGATTACCTCTGAAATCCCAACACAGCTGCATTGTCTGATCCAGCTGCAGCTCAGCTGAGTCTTCCTGTGGGCTGACAGAGAATCAGATTGCTGTTCATGAACAGATGTGTCAAACTCTTCAAAGACAGCATCTCTGGTGATGTAAATTCCTCTTTAGGCACTGACTGTAGCGCTCGTTACCATAGTACCTGCGCCTCCAAAACATTGATAAAGTAGACACTGCTCTGAGACAGAGAAATATCACCACTCCAGCTTTCATGATGCAGGAAAGCGAGCTGTGTTAAGCTGGAAACAGTGGGAGCCTGAAAATAGTTGCCTGAGGTTTTTCCCAGATTAAAGACTGAGGGAAGTCAGCAGTGCAGCTCTGTTAAGTCCCTGCTCTGAAATTTGTCCTGGAGGAAGTTTCCACTGTTTACTGGTTAAGCACAGAGCCTAAGGAGACAACCTAAACATATAGCATCATGCTGGTACCCTGAACAGAGCAGGAGTCAATAGAGAGTTTTCTTGGTACAGCAATTGAAGCCAACCTTCCCACTGAACTTAATGCCCAGGAGCAGCTCAGCCTCTCTGCTCACTCCTCCACTCCAGGAGAACTTCACTACTCCGTGTTACAGCATCTGCTAATTTTGGGATTGTTCTTCCATCCCTCTCTGATGTGCTCAGCCAAACAAAGCCAGGTCAGCGTCCTGGGGTACCTCTGGCACCCTCACCTTGGATTTTACTGTTCAGAGTAGCTCATCAGTGCCTGGCACCCTGATGCTCCCATTCAACCCAAGAGAACAGTGGCGACATTTGCTCTTCTGATTCAGGCCACACAAAAGGTGTCATTTACACCACTTGACTTTAACCAGGCCTGCAGTTGAGCTGTGCTGAAAGTGTTTGATGGCAGTCTTAAAATCTTCCTGCATAACGCTATAGACAAGATGTTGCTTGTGTGAATGTAATGAAATTTAAATGTCAGGAATACACGATGTTGTTTAGAAATTGCTAAATGTTAGAACAGTCCAGATTCTCAAAGGCATTTGAGCATGTAATTCCTTGAAACCAATAGCACCCATGAAGCTAAATTCCTCCACAACAGATACAGTCTGTGTCATTGTGGGATGTTGGAATGAATGCAGACCAGGGAACTTGCTATGAGGCCTAAGAGAAAGTTTATGCTGCTGTTGACCCACATTTCCAAGTTTTCCCAAGTATTATCTTTCTGTTTATCACTCATGATGACAAGTCTGAGCGGTCCTAGCTCAGTTTCCAGCCCTCACAAAACCCAAAAATAAATCTTGAAAATAATACCAGACCACTTGAAATAGAGGATACAGCTCCACAGGAAAGGACAAACCACTTTCCCATCTCATTAGTATTTCTGCCTTTAGTGAAATAATGCTCACTGACAACCATTTGTTCTTGCAGTTCTTCCTTTTAGGGTCTTTGCCATCTGGGATGCCTAACTATTCCTTTTCTAGGAGAAGACATTAACATCTGCTGACATTGACCTTGACTTTCTTTACATCGTAATATTCTTGAAGCATTGCATTCTGCAATCACTTCACACACCAGATCCGAACAGTTGTACACTTGGGTTTCTTTTCTTGGAAAGTCATATTTTATGACTAGTCATGTCCTTAGGCCTCACTATCTAGGACAATAAAAATAAATTATGTCTCTGTCACCAAACTACAGTCCTGATGTTTTGCAGGCAGTTCTGTGACTCCCTCATGCATTGTATTTAAAAGCTGGGTATAATATGAAATGAAGAATAGGTATATGAGAGCTCTCTTATTTAAACTGCTTACTAGGAGTGACTGTTCTTGCTGTGATTTTTCACAGCTCTTCCAGGATACAGCATCGAGATGAGCAGCAGCAATAGGCAAAATCTGTTTATTTTTAACTTACTTCTTATTGTCAGCCTGAAACACTTAGTACTTCACAAAGTTTAAGACAAAAATAGCAAGCACATCACTGCTAAGTAAACATAGAAATTAAACAAGCTTATAATTCTACAGGTCATATTCCACCATCAGTGCATTGGCAGATGAGCCCTCAAACTGCTGGCTGACTGCTTCATCTCTCCACATCTTTGTTTCTTCTTTTTTTTTTTTTCTCTGCTTTAGATAAGTCATATCCAGGCTTTGAAGTAAGTAATTCCTCTCCCTCTCACTTGTACAGTGCCCAGTAAACTCTTCCTTGCAACTTCCTCCTCCAAAGGCAACAAAAATCAGGAATGGGGCTTCACTAATCCATAATGCCATAGCTGGCATTTATCTCACCTGCCTTCAGACATATCCACTGTAGATATGTTGATCTGAGATCATACACTTTGGCTCTCTTTTACAGTCAGTATGGAGAAGCAAGTACTTTTAGAATATTGATTCCTCTGCCTTGGTATGGATATCAGATTTACAAAAAAAGGAATTGTACCTTAAACTGTCTTTACAGGAGCAGCTGGATCTTCAGCTGGCAGTGACTAGTTCCAGTTAAGACAAATGTCACTTAGAGTTTGGTGATCACCTTCTGTTTAGAGGTTCTCCTTCCATGTGGGTAAGACAGATTTCTGCCTGCTTTGCACCCCGGCAGGAGCACAGAGGGAGTTCAGCCAGAATATTTCCCAACTACTCTAAGCCCTACAGGAAATTTCAAAGACATGTATGAAATCAATTCAATTGGAGTTTGCAATTTTTGGAGGACACTGTGGCCTAAAGAAGGTGAACTTGAGGATGCCAGCATCTGATTTTATGTTTCTCTGCATTAACCCTATAAATAGAAGGAAGGGCAGTTACAACAGAAAGCCCTGTGTGAAAGTTGAGATTGATAACTCTCAGTGCACAGTGAGGGCATTCCCACCACAATACATCCTTCAGAAACAGTGATTCTTGCATTGGCACAGAAGTCAAGAAGGATGGCAGTGAGTCACCCACTCCAGCTCCAGTTGTCTGGGACCTCAACAAAAGATATAGAAACTTTTTTTTTTTTTGAGAATTATTTTTGGTTTAAATGTGAACGATATTTTAGAGACATGGAAGCTTTCATCAAACAGAGCCTATCCAAGAATGTGTGTTCAGCTGGTATTAACTGGTGTCACTCTTTTGAAACCATGAAAATATTATGCAACACATTCCACCCTAGTGCCTCTTTTTACAAGCAAATAAATTTGCAAATTAGAGGAAATAGCAGACAATCATCTGAATAAAAAAATATTCCAAATATCAGCATTTTTCATATTATCATCTCCATATTCCACAAAAGCAAACAACAGTAAAATAACATTTGGATTAAAAACATGTTTTGACAACTCCTGAATGAAATGTCATTGCTTTAAGGATAATTTTACTATTTTAAGCGTGAGTCTCAGTTTTGTTTATAGCTTGAAGAAGATAATATTGTACAATGAAATGATCTGCAGTATACAAATAAGGTTCAGTGTTATTTTGCAATTACTTATTTGTGCAAAGCTTCCAAAGTAGAAACCATTTGCTGATGATCAATGCTGTGTGTTCACTACTCCACAGGAGGTGACTTCTTCTAATTTCATTTTAGCCAGTGTTTAATTTCCACTTCAATGTTTATTTGTAAACATCAAGATGATACAGACCAGATCTTTTAGACGATACTGTTCCTGAAACAACAGCTATCTGTGAATACAAGATTAAATTAACTTCATCATCAAACTCTGCTGAAATGTATAAATATATCTCCCTTAATAACAGCTTGCATCAGTCATTTCCAGGCATTGTATCTTTATTTCTGAGCTAAGACAAAAAGTCTTCTAAAATCTTTAGTTTATTTTTTTTTCCCAATGAAAGAATCAAGAAGAGTGGGGAATTTAAGGTTAAAGTGAAACATGTGGTTAAAATGGCTTTTTGCATTGTCTGTAAAAGTCCCCGCTTTTCTTCTTCCCAAAACCCCCTTCGAAAGGCGTTATCTCGTATTCAGGAATGTCCCGGGAAGATACCTGGGTCTCCTGGATTGG
>JAWWLV010000088.1:144817245-144852004 GCA_035041135.1 Platyrinchus mystaceus
TCCCCCTTCCCCATCCCTTCAGCCATCAGAAATGGCTCCAATCATGGGATCAAATCCAGAACTACTGGTGCGCCCCCAAACCTGGAGGGCAAGAGATCCAGACTTCTCTAAAGAGCAGTTCTATTCAGCTGTATGCTGGTTTTGGCTCGGATAGAACTAATTTTCTTAATAGTAGCTAGTATGGGGGTATGTTTTAGATGTGTGACCAAAAAAGTGTTGATAATACAGAGGTGTTTTTGTTGCTGCTGAGCAGTGCTTAACACTGAACCAAGGCCTTTTCTGCTCCTCACCCCACTCCACTAGTGAGGAGGCTGGGGATGCACAAGAGTTTGGGAGGGGACACAGATGGGACAGCTGAGCCCACCTGACCCAAGGGACATCCCATACCATGTGGTGTCATGCTTAGAAACTGGGGAATAAGAAGGAAGGTTTGATGATGCTTGTCTTCCCAAGTCACCGTTACATGTGATGGAGCCCTGCTCTCCTGGGGATCGCTCAACACCTGCCTGCCCATGGGAAGTGTGGAGTGAATTCCTTGTTTTGCTTTGCTTGTGTGTGCAGCTTTTGCTTCACCCAATTAACTATCTTTATTTCAACCCATGGGTTCTCTCCCATTTACCCTTCTGATTCTCTCCCCACCCCACCAGGCAGGCTGAGGGAGCGGCTGTGGTTAAACCACCACAGACTGATACCTCTGAGTTCATAGAAACAGAGAATACACCCTGCTTCCTTTAAGAAGAAATACCTCCTGCTCTAAACTGACAACTTGCATGCAGTCTACATGAATACTGTATACATGAATACTGTCGGAACATTTTAGAAATGTTACAAATGCTGAAAGTGTCCCCGGCACATATAGACATGGCAATGTCCATGACCTTACAGTAGGGCAAGATGAGTTCAAACTGAAAGAAAAAATGTTTTCACTGATGCGTGCTCTCAGTCCAACATGCCTTTTTGTACTCTTTTGGGTCTGGCAGTGATCAGTGTCTTCGTCTTGTCCCACCGCTGTGAATCATAATGTCACCACAATTCTGTATCTCCAGGTCTGGTTACCTTGTGAAGCTGGAGACAGATGTACTGGAGTCTTGCTGACCTGCTCATCTGAGCATTCTGAGAGCACTGTCCCTCCTGTATTCTCCTGCTGGTGCCTCCACACCCAGCTGTCCTCAGGCCTCTTCCACTTGCACCATTCTTAATCTTCCTATTACAATGCTGCACACCCTGACTAACAGATCTGTGTGATTAACATAGAGTTACACTGACTGCCAAGGAGTCATACTTTGCTTCTTGATAATCTTTCAGCTCACCTCATGCACTGCATTTAAATATAATACAACATGAAAAAGAGACACAAAATTTGATTTTTATGCATTTTTCTACTTATTTAAACCCCTTGAGAGTTTGTTTTGATTTTTCAAGGTAAGGTTCATTTTAATTGTCATCAGCTATCAAGAATTAAATTTATACCTCCTCTTTGCCAATCTGATATGGTCACTACAATAAATCACATCTTCAATTAGCTGCCTCATCCTAAAAGAGATGTTTGAGGTAGAATACTCTGATGAAAAAATATGTTTCCTTGTCACTGACAGTAAAAACAGATAGACTTAGCTTATTCTAGTCAGTTGAATATTGGTTGGTTCAAGTAGCATAAGAGGAATTCCACCTTTACAGAAACACAGCTGGAACTACTTCCAGGTGCTTAGTGAACCATAAAGACCCACAACATAGTCTGACTATTCAGTACTTTTCAGACAGCCATCGCTGGCTTGAAATGGTACAGAAAGCCAGTGGAACTCAGGCATGTAAAGCTATAAATATTCTGTTTAATAAATTTGAATAGTTTGAAATTTAGAATGCTTGAAATGACTGATCTCAAAAATAAGATCCTTCCTGCCCTGTTGCATCTCATCTGGCACCAGAGAAGAAAGACAGCCCACTTTCTTCAGAAGAACATATACTGGCCAGAACACACACCGGCCTTTGGAGTGAAACAAACTGCTATTCTAGCTCTTAAAACTTAGGAAGATCAAGGTCTGGGTGTGAAGTCTGTGCATCTACATCCAACCAAAAATGAAAGTTTACCTGACAGGTTCATTTTTTTTCAGGGAACACAGGAAGTTGAATAACTAATCTATGATATAAAATCTGCTTTTGCTTGTGGATGAGGGGAACAAACAACTACTTTACTTTCCCCCTTTTTTCTTTCCTCAAATGCCCAGACGCTTTCTGCTTAAACTATGCACTGTAATGGCTTCCAGTATGTTTAGCATTGTCTAAGCGCAGAAGTGAACATCAGGAATGCCACTGTTGGAATACTCTCTTTCTTTTACTTCTTTTAACATTTCAGTACTACCAACTCTTAGAAATCAAGAATGTTTTGGGTGTTGGATAAATGATTCTAGTATTGCAGAGTGTATGAGCTGCTGTAAATAGGTGCTTAGGGATGGATCTCCTACGTGAAAGTTACGCTACAATTTGAGAGATTACCTTCTAGAAGCACTGGTGTTATGTTTCCTGAAGTGATAGAAAGGAACACCTTGGAAAGCTGTTGTTCCACTGTCTGGATGCATGGTAAAAAGTAGTTCACAAAATTTATGGCCAAAGGACTCAGCCATTCATTTACAGCTGCAAGACAACACGAATGCCATGGAAAAGCAGTCTCCAAAACAGGGGCAACAGCTTTTGCAGTGGTCACCACTGACTTGAAAGCCTTACGGAAGCAGCTGCTTCTTTTAAGCCCATTGAGCCTTAATCCAGCTGTTAAAAATAACAATGTTTTCATCCTCCACAGTAATCGGATCTCACAGGGCAGTGCTGGAGGAGCAGTTGCATAAAAACTCTCTGGTTATATAACAAAAGTGCACCACACCTCCCGAGTCACAGAGATGCCAGGCGGGTCTGCACGGCAGACTCCAACCACCACAACTCCCTGTGCTGACATTGGCACCTGCCAGAGGGCTCTGGCACAGCCTCACACCTTTGCAAAGAGCTGTAGAGCTTTCTGCCAGACACAGGTTTGGTGTTGTCTCTCCCTTCTACAAAGGAAGGTCATGGAAAGAGGATGGATGTGTGTCTGCACCTCATGATGTGTGTATTAACTTAGTCCTCTGGTGGCATTGGCATTGTAAAGTTATCTTGGGCTTTGCAGTGGGGCACTTAAGTCCCTGCTCTGCTCTCTCTGCTGCAGTGTCCCACTGGAGGCAGGATATAGAGCAGGGCACTCACATCTCCTGATGTCATGGATTCATTCACAGCATCACCTCTCAGAGGCCTCTGTTGGCATCTGGACCTCTGCAGCTGAGTGCCATCAACCACCCTGAGACGATGCACCATTTTCCTTCCTCCTGCCTCCCCAGGAGACAAATTGGCACCCACCTGGGATACATTCCTGAGGTTTTCGGATCTAGGGATCAGAAGCTCCCCTGCAGCAAAGCACTTAAGTGCAGTGCACAAGCTGAAACATTCAAGCAGTCCCTCTGGAAGTCAGTAGGATGTTTCACACTGTTAAGTGCTTCTCTGGATTGATCTCAGCCTGAGCTTGAACTTTGTTATTTTGCTTACCATAAGACTAACTGAAGATGAACGAAAGTGGAAACAGCTAAAACTTTTCTTTTAAAGAACCTGAAAACGAAGACAAATATTTCCCTGAAGATTTACCAGCAGTAAGACTGGAGAAACTATTGTGGAAAAATGTGAGACCTATTTCCACAGAAGTCTTCTACATATTTTTAGCAGCAAAATTCAGCTGGTATTTCTTTGTATGTGCAGAATTGCACCATGTGTTGCATTTGGGATTTGCAGGATGCAAAAATCCAGGGGCAACTGGCAAAGTAATAACTGTCTTAATTAAGAGAAATTAATTTAGCTGATCTTAACTGAACATGCATAGGCAAGATGGGGTTTGTTCTATTATTATCTCATGCCAGGAAAACTCCAAAGAGTGGAGAGAGAAGAGACTTATGCACTGAAACACCTGATAAATGCATTTGCACCTCAGGGCACTTTTTGGTCTTTGAAGTCACATCAACCTGAAATGTAGTAGAAATGGGCATTGGTAGGCACTCGGAAAATGTTTTTCACTCCTCAAAATAACTCTTCTTTCCCAATGCTGACTGTGACTGAAGTCAGCCTGCTTCCTTGAAATGGGAAATTGCTTCTGTGAGGGCCCTTTGGCAGACACAGTATGCTTAAAGAACATCCAGGCATTTGGGGTACTTACCCTTATACCACAAGAATGTTGAAGAGTCTCCAGTTTACAAAGTACACACCAGGTCCACACCCTCTGAACATCTTGAAGAAGGATATTAATGCTGGGCTGTTTATTTTCCTCAAAGACTGCTTGTCTCTGATCCTCAGCAGTACCCACCTTGGGCAGAGCATGGAGGAGGATTTCCAAAATCTCTGTTAATGAACGTGTAGCAGGCAGAAAGACCGTGCTTGCAAGAATGGTCAGTCTGAAGCTGCTTATGAAATTGCTGCTCATGACCTAAACTTTTAGAAGAAAGAACCATTGGAAGTTATTCAGCTCCAGGAAGTATCCAGGTGCGAGCAAGAGCATCCCAGGACTTGATGAAAATGGTTGGTAAGTCTCCCCAGTAAACAGATGCCTCTGGCAAGACCACCAGACACTTCTCTCTTCAGCTGGGCGTGGTGTTCTGGGCTCTGTCTGATGCCATGGCTTCAAGTGAAACCTCTGAGAAAGCAAACCCACCTCAAATAAAAGCTCATGGGTATTGATCTGTCAAAATCATGAAAATTTAAAGTGGCATACTTCACACAGCCCTGATATTTCCCTTCCTCCTGCCTGTAGTTTTTATCATACAGAGTACCATTTGTTCAATCTATTACTATGTGCTCTTGATTTCAGTCCCCCACTTTGCAACCTTAGTGCATTTTCTTCCCATGAAGGATCACAATATGAATCACTAGGTCAGGGAATAATGAGTTTAGTATTTTTTAAAAGCCTCCCACAGTAAGGCAGGATATCGACTCATGATTCAGCAAGTGATGGGATGTAATAAGGGGACATTTTTTCCTTTAATTGCTGTTGAAAATGAAAAAGGAGCAAGAGAATGACTTAGTTTTGTGAGACAAGGATTTTAGCTTCACTGGGCTTTGGTTCACTGGAATCACCTAATAGGCTTGAGTATAAAGAGCTGGACAAAGCTAAAAGGATAAATAAACTGATAAAAGACTCCAGCATGACTTTCTCTTTCCAGTCTGAAAATTGGATTAAATATGGTTCTACCATTATGTAAATTGACAGTGAAAAAAGGCTGACCAAATGGTCTGTGAGCTGAATGGGATGCAGGATCTCCTGGTTTCTAACCCTGTCTCTTCCAGACCTGTTTGCCCGTGGACACAGGGGTGACTGTTCAAAGAATCACAAACACAAAGGCCAGAAGGGACCATTAGAGTTACCTCACTGAACTGTTGTAAAGCTGATTACCAGGCTTTTTTGTTCAGCAATTTCTCCACTGAGCTGGTTAGTTCATTGAGCGTGGTGGGGGTCATCAAGG
Organism: Platyrinchus mystaceus; assembly: GCA_035041135.1. Taxonomy (NCBI): domain Eukaryota; kingdom Metazoa; phylum Chordata; class Aves; order Passeriformes; family Tyrannidae; genus Platyrinchus; species Platyrinchus mystaceus. The sequence continues at coordinate 144,822,771 of JAWWLV010000088.1, forward strand.
ACACACTTGAGGAAAGCATGGCTGGCAAGGGCAGTGGAAGACAGTAAAATCTTTCTCAGAAGCAACATACAGACAACCTTCCTGTCAGCAGCACCTGGTGTCTCCCTGAGAGGGCAACTCCCAGTTCCCACCCAGCCCTTGGTGAGAACACAATGTCACCTCTTAACAAGCTCATTCCTAACTGTGGCCACTGCCAAGTCCATCCCTGCCCCAACCCAACTGCGTCATCCAGGGCCTGTGTGAATGCCACCTCTGCCTGCTGACCTTACAGCAACCCAACAGTGTCAAGATTTGGCAAAGAATCTTGCAGGTAGATTTTGTAATAACTAATTATTTCACTGTGCTAGGGAGGACAATCAAAGACTCAACCTGATTATTCATGAATTTTCATAATTATCAAAGTCAAAATTATTTTTTAAATCATTCTAGTCCTTTAAATAAAAGTTCGTAGATATCATGCTGCCAAAAGGGCAGAAAAGTTCATTGGGTAGCAGGTGGGATGATCTCAGAATTGAAAAGGTTTTGATTAACAAAGAGTAAGATTTTAAAACATCCTATGCACAGATGCTAAAGCATCTGAAGGAGCTGAGTAGCCATTTCTTCAGTGCAATTATGCTAATTTGTTGTAATCTACAACAGCTTTATGTAACATGCTGTTTATTGTATGTAAATTCAAGGAATTCCCCCTCTTCAAATAATTATTAGATACGGTCAACCCCACCCCCCTGTTCAGCTACCACTTTACAGAAGTGGCTTTATTCCTTAAAACAAACAAAAACACAAGAAAACATGTCCAAATCTAAATCTAAACCACACACAGCAATCTTCATAAAAAAGTTCAACCAGGCATACAGAAATTAAAGCTCAAGAACAAAGAAAAATATTTTTATTGTTTGTTTCTACCCTGGCCCTGTGCTTTCCCCTCACTCCCTCCTACCTGCATCTTTCTTATCTGTAGCTCATTTTTTCTTCTGTTTGATCTGAGGTCAAATGCATCACTTGTTTCCATTATAACCTTCAGTATTTTGCATTTCCCTGTGAAGTCCTCATCCAGTTTGTTCTCTATTAAAGATTAAAGGATGTTGTTTTTCATGCTGTTTGGAGGGACAAGAGCATGAATATCTGCACAAGCCTCTAGTACATTCCCATGCCAGTCCTGCCATCTCTGCCCTCTGCGCTTCCAGGAGGAGAAACTGCCTCAGGAGTTTCTGCGGTGCTTTATCTTTGTAGACTGAGGGAGATGAGCACTTTTGCAGAATTTATGGGTTGTCATGTCATCCCAGTGACCCTGAGAAAGCTACTGATATACTTAGAGACAACAGAGCAAGATGACAGACAACATACTTGAAATACCTGAATCCTGGTCTGGCACCTCCTGATCTACAGCAACACTCAATTCAGCAGTAAACTCGCATCAACCAGTTTACAACTTCCCAAGCTGAGCAGAAGGGAAATCTGATATGAATCTTGTGTCAGCTGCTCTCTGCAGATCAGTGTCTTCTGCATTTACAATGTATAGGGAATGACACAACTTGTGGGTTTGGCTTTCAGGATGGAAAGGAGATCTTTCATGGATACTGCCTTACACTAGAGCAAATTAGTAAAAGCCAGATAGTTACAGTGATGATATTGTGAGTTCAAACGGATGTGCACGAGGAAAATATTGTAGAGAGGATTTCTGAAGTGTGCAGGGGGATGGAATTGAAAGAGAAAATGATACAGTCTGAAATGTTGGGGAGAATGAAAAAGTAAAGTTATGGAGATGGCAGGAGTGGGGAGTTCTGCAGATGAGTATGTTGTCTGAAGCAATACCCTGCTTTGATTTGCTTTGCTCTGGACCTGCCAGCTGGTTTATTTGATAGCCCCTGGCTGTCAACTGGCAGGGACTGGGAATAATTTGTCTCTTATCACCAACTCACTGGGACTCATAATTTTATAGATCTCACACAGTTCCCCTTCAACTGTTTCTTCTGTACTTGCAGCTTGATGAGCACTAATCTCCTTAGTTGCTGTTCATTTCCTCAAATCACATTTTCCTTCCCCTTGAACATTTTCCACTTTCTAACAAGGTTTTGCAGGGTCTCTGCTCAAATGTGCATGGTGGATCTGTGTTTTACCGTAACAAAGTTCTTTGCTCTTTTCCTCTTTAACAATTCAAATTTTTTCGCTTTTTTTTTTTTTTTTATCCTGATTTCTTACCTTTTTTTTCTTTTTTGGGGAGGGGTGGATGGAAGAAAAGATCAGCTCCTGAGCACTGACCTGCTTTTCCCACACAAATATCTATGACCTAGGGCATGAAAAAGTGAACAAGGCTCCACTAAGACATGAAAAGCAGGGGACAGACTATGACACCTAAGACACCCAGTGTGGGAGTCAGGAACAACCTGCTCTGCTCTCCTTCCTTTCCATATTTCTCTGCTGTTTTTTTTCAGCACCTCCTTTTCTCCTCTCCACTCCTTTATCCCAAGGAAGCTAAAGAAGCATGACAGCCCACCAGTGATGGAAGGCTTATGGGAAGGGCTAATTGCTTTCTCTGCTTTGTTCAGATGTACAAACAGACCATTACTTAAAATCATTACCCAGTCATCATCCATCATACACATTAGTTCTGTTTTCCATGCACTAAATATGTCACAGGCCCTAAATTTGTCACTAACTGTACAATAGGCTATGCAGGCCCATGTTAGGAGCTAGTAATTTGTTAATATAAGACATGGGACCTTGGCTTTATCTCAAATTTCCAAATGTTACCGAGGCAGTTAAATTTTTTATGTGTTTAAGAGGCACCACGAGCCTCAACTTTCTGTCACTTTTATGAAACCATATATGAATCACAGCAATTCCCACGTTACAAAATTGTATTCTGTTATAATAATGATAAAATTACTAAAAGGAATTTTTAAAAAGATGGGCATTTCTTCCACACATATTCAAGTTTTATCTCTCTACTTTTCCTTGTCTTTTTGGTTCTCAACCAATTTAATGTGCATTCAGAGTTGCTCATTTTCTCTTTCATCAGTGCATGATGATGCTTTGTGGCAGCAGAATCACAAAGAAAACTGAAAAAAGGGTTTGGAGGTCCTACTCTTACCCTCAATTACATTTAGGCAACTACAACAAAATGCAACAGAGATGCTGGGACAGTCTAGGGGCAGGAACTGGCCTCAGATTAATATTTGCAGCTAGAATATCTGTAATTGTTTAATGTATTAATTTTCAGCCTGTAGTAACACATACAGTCAAAATGTGTGCTTCAGTCCCTTCCCTGCTTAGGGTACTGTGCAGGCTGGGGGTAGGTTCCAGCTAGAAAAATACCTTAAAAGGCATGATTCAAACTAATTATCTTTATTTTCCCATATGGAAGGTGTTAGCTACACAGTCATCTATGCTGGTTAGCCACTGGCTAATGTGAAAATGGGACAACTTGACACTGTCTCTTTGCTTTAGGGACATTTTGCACATTGTCTTGTAGGGTTTGGAAAGAAAAGGTGTGTTTTTGTAACACACTACTTGAATCAGAAAGCTTTCTGTGTCTAATTGAAATGCTAATTAAAATACATACATACGACTACCAACATATATTCACACACAAGAGAAAACTGACTGTCAGCATCAGAGAAGTGGTTGATCCTTGAGCTCCTCTTGACTGGTCTGGATGTAAGCAATCATTGCACAAAGCTCTTTCTGGACCAACATATTCCCTCCCTGATTTTATAGTTTCTTGCAAGCTATTTTAGGGTTGGGGACTTAATGATCTTAAATGTCTTTTCCAGCCCAAATGATTCTATGATTCTATGAGACTCCCAAGGGATCATACCCTACCCTCTCACAAAGCTGAACAGACCAATGGGAAGAGTTCTGAGACAGCACCAAGCAGACTGGGACACCCCCACAGTGCCTGCAGCACCATGAAGAATCCAGCTGTGATGTGGAGATTGGTGTAACCTTTGAGGGTTCTTCGGCTTATAATCAGCAAGCCTAATTTGTCCAGGTAGAGATCGGCTGAAGTGATTAAGTGTCCTGCTCCAGTAACAGCTTGGGTGTGCTGAGCTTGGGTGTCTCTGCAAGTAGCTCCCCAATGTAAACATGCCTTGTAAGCATGGGTAACACATCCAGGCACTTGAGGACAGGATGCAAAGATGCCTCAGACAAGGAAATCATGATTTATCTTCCACACCCGTTGCAAAATCTGCGAGCTGCCAGTGAACAAACTTTAAGCACTGCTCTACAGCCAAAGCAGGTAGTGAGATGGGTGACACTGAACCTCCAGCCACCTCACTCTCTCTGTAATATAGTCTGCCATTCCCAGAGGTCTTCTTGTCAATAAACCTAGTACTATATCTGCAGTTTCCTGTGGGACATCCGGAGAGGGTTACTCACCAGTTAAATATATATTCATATATATGTATATATATATATAAAGAATCACTTTTCATGCTGAAGCTGTTCACACACCCCCTGTCAGCCTGGTAATGACTTCAAGTCAACTGAAGCCAAGCTGTCCCTCAGCTCTCCAGGTTGGTGTGACAGTGGTCTGGGTCGGCCAGCACGGGGCTCAGAGCCTGACCTAATTTGCTAGGCTTTTCAAATGGGATTTTCTACCAGTGCCAAATCCAAGCTATTGCAGTCAGATTGCTATTAGTACCTAAGCTAATGTATTTAAAAGTACATTAAGCTGTGGTCAATGATGGAGGTACTCAGTTATGCCATGGCAAAAAGGATTGAAAAGTAAAAAAAGGTAGGGGTACCAGGAGAAGTGGCTTTCCTTTTATCTTGTCATATTTTTGGAAGAATTGAATTTTTTGGGGGGCTGGTTTGGGGGTAATACTGATTTTAATCCTTCATGGTTGTAAATACTGAAAGTGCTACTTAGGAAGGGCAGAAATCACTCATCCCTTGTCCTTGGTAAAATCCACCTTGATCCCACCAAGGTAAGATATAGACAGCAAGATTTGTATGCTCAGCACAGACTGCGCTCTCGGAGTTGGCAAGAGCAGCACAATAACAGTTTCCAGCACCCATATTCTGAAGAGGGAATAATTCACATCCCTCTCTGCCCCTGGCTTGCTAGATTATGCTGATCTTTTTTCATCATGTTTGCTTGAGTCTGTGTATCTATAAGTCATGTATATGCTGCCAGTTACCTTCCAGAGCCATGTGTAATGTGGCAGAGATTCGCTGGCTGAGCGGGTGCTGTCAGAGTCGACACAATCAAACCTTCGTCTCCCGGCCTTCAGCAGCGTCACCATGATGGATGGGACACATCTCCTTCTTCACTTTGCAGGTTAATCTCTTCCATTTAACAGTGTCTGGATAATGGTTACTTTGTGCTCCAGGGGAATAGTTTTCCACCATGTCCTTCAAGCCAGGAGCAAAAATTACATATATATATATATATATTTATATATATAAAATTCATATATCTTCTCAAATGAACCCCACAAAAATAATCTAAAAAATTCCAATCTTCAGCAGTGACAAAAATGTAAGAGAAGTTGAAGATACCACAAAAGGACCTTTATCTTTTATTATGGAATTAATTCTTGAAACCTGAGACCCTCTGCTGCTGCCACTGTCACCAACCTCACAGAAACTCAAGTTTTGAAAGCTAAGAGTTGCTACTCCTTGGGAGCCCTGCTCTGTGTCACAAGCTCTCTTGAAATGTGCTCACTTGCTTCCTGATCTGAAGTGTACACCCTCCACAGAGAAAATGATTTTATTTCAAATACCAGTACAGCTCTGAATGTAGAACACACCTTTTAGCTCAGAGCTGCGTTCTTGTCTTATACCTCCATGTTTGGCAACTTTCAGGGAACGTGAGCTGGGGAAGGTCCATCCTGAGCCAGTCAAGGTGTGATTGTAAGTACAGCACAAGGTTAGTAAGACTGGAAATCTCTCCTTGCTTGGTTTAGATGTCTAAACAAATGTAGTTTGTCTTCCTCACATAACTCATCCACCTTCCAAATGCCCCTCCAGGATTGCACAGCTTTTCCGTGGGTCCTGGGTATCCCTGGAGTGCCTTGGAAGTGGTGACACAGATGCACAGACCACTCACCTGCCTTCCCCAACACAGGGCTGCTGTGAAAGTGCAGGTGGTTTCTGCTCCCCGAGTGCAGCACCGTGGGGATAATTCCTTTATGTGATATGTCATGGCAATTCCTCATTAACTTCTATGTTGCCCTTTCACCATCCTGCATGGGAAGCAGAATAGCTCTGCTCTTTCTTTTCCCAGCACAGTCATCTGTTTTTCTCTCTTTTTTTTTTTTCATCTGTGCTTTAAGGCAAGTTGAGTTGATTAGAGCCATATTTTCTAATTGACATTTGCATTGTCCTTGTTAGTCATTTGTAATATGCTATTTTCTTTGAGTGATCATATTTATAAAAAAAAATAAAAATAATTGGTTACACACTTCCAGGAGTTTGCCAACCCATTACCACTAATTAAGAACATTGTTTAGTGTAAGCTTGACAGCTGGCATACACCTAAAGGAGCATTCATTTCCCAGTCTATTGCTGGTGTTCCCAGAGTAAGTTGTCCATATGAGACACACACAGTTTTTATTCCTCTTTTAAAACAAGTTTGTTTCCAGGCTGGAAATTCTCTTGTTCAACAAATCAGGCAAGGGGAACAGCAGGCAAACAGGAGGCACAAAAGCAAGATGGTGTTGCAGTTAATGCAGCATCCATGTAACATTTGCTTTTTCCTTCTTTTGCAGATATAATTTTTTCCCTTAGTTTTTAACAGCTGCTTTTTAAGAAATTCAGATCCTCTCTCCCTAAACTGCCTTGTCTAAACTCAGGTAAATGAAGCTTTCATTTCCTCAGCTGTTTTTCTGTTTGAGTGGGGAGGAGCCTTTCCAGAGCAGATGTAGCAAACATGATTTTTCCAAAGAAAAGTGCTCATTTCCTGGGGAAGTAAAGTGTAGTTTGCACTCCCAGCTAATGCAGTCATTTGACACTCTTGCTGAAGATTTCTGCCTTCTGCATATCATGTGCATGAGGAAGATTTAATTAACTCAAAGCACAAGGAGCTCATCAGATAAAGGATGCTATTTAATTGCAAAGCCATAATATATTATGATTTCTTGTTGTTACTGTTTTAATACTGTAATTATTCTTATAACAGTTTTTGGTTCACTCCTTTCTGCTGTTAAAGAAAGCTCAGTTTACTGCTGGTTTTGCCTTGATTTTTGCCTGTTGCTCATCTCCTCCATCCCTCTTCCCCAACTAGGTAAGTGTATTTAGAAAGACAAGCAGTTATATAGAGGGGAAATATCTCTGAACCAAATAATTCAAAGTCCAAAAAAGATTAAAGAAAATAAAAGAGGCAAGGTAGGGAAATTCAAATATTGTTCTGATGAGTTGAAAGCAGAAGCTTTGCCCAATTTGCTTCACCCGTGCTGCTGCAGTTCAAGGGCTTGGATCAATAGAAAATCATTCACTGGCTCCACTGGGCTTTTACTCAGGTCCTATGTACAATTCCACTGCCTAATGAGCTCTCAGGAAGGGCAGCAAGCCGTGCAGGCAGGATACAGGGACAGGCTCTTGTAGCTCTCTCAGATGAACACAATGAACAAAACTTTGCAGGTTTGAATAGCCACTGGGTTCATATGAGGACATGTTCCACACATCAAAGACATGGGCACCCCATAGTCTAAAAGGACCTCTATTTTTAACAAATTATTAAGGAAAACAAGTCTCACAGTAACAGATCTAACAGACCTTGTGCTAGGAGTGGCTCAGACTCTGGTAGAACAGTGCACCTTGTTTAAACACTTGCTTCTACTGCCTTCCAGAAGGCAGCACAGGAAGAGCTGAGGTGCAAGAGCTGTGCTCGTGGCAGTATTTGTAGATCTCTTCACACTGCAAGCAAAAACAAGTAAAGAAGAACACCTCTTTGAAATCTCCCCACCCTTCCTGTCTCTCAGTAATAGATTGCATAGAGACATACAGAGGAGAGGACGAAATGCAATTACTTTTACCATCTGGAAGAAGAGAAAAGACGTGTCAGTACAAGGGCACATTTCATCACCAGCCTGTCTCTACCACGGCTCAGGTACACAGTCCTGAGCAGTGAGAGGTGGGGAAGTCTTGCAGTCTCAAGCAAGGCTGTAGGCACCCCAGGGAGTTGAGATTCATGTGGCTGTAAGCAGCTTGCAAGGGCTTCAAAACACTACAAGTCGACCATGGATCACTTTTGGGGTCATCTTGATTGCAGAAAAAGTAAATGCTGGGTCACCTGTCAGAGCAGCAAGGGCTGCAGCTGTGCCAAATGCTTTGCTGAGCTAGTGCAAACCTGGATACAGCTGCAGTGCAAAGCAAGGGTGTAAGAGAAAAAGACTGATGTGGCCACGAGCAGACAGCAGCTGGGGCCTTCTTCATGGGAAAAAAAAAATCTCCAATTCTTCTTTTGTTTCATAAATTGCTCCTAACTTGAAATAATATAACTCCATTAGGGTTCTTAGTATATTGTTAGCTTAATCTGAAAGCTTTCTTGTGACTTAGGATTCACCCAGAATTTACATGAAAACTCAGAGTCTGGCTTTCAATTGACTTCCTCTTTCATTGACATACTCTCAGAATGGTTGGGGTCTTTGCTAACTGGGACAGTGGGGACTTAGGGCCCCAGAATGGCTGGAAAGAAATAGTCAGTGGAGGGTTGACCTTGCCTTGGGCAAGATATACTGTCATCTCTGCAAAGCTCCAGGAATAACCTGGAGAAACAGAATCTCTCCCATTGGGGCCAGCCTTGACCTTTTTCTGTTGCCCAGTTCATGTACATGTGTGCCTGGCGTTTGGTTGGGATAAAGTTGATTTTCTTCATAGTAGCTGATATGGGGCTGTGTTTTAGATGTGTGATCAAAACAGTGTTGGTAACAGAGTGATGTTTTTGTTGCTGCTGGGTGCGATGGTTGAAATGGGGCACCCAGGCTCAGGGGCTTTAGCCCATTACCTGAGGGTCAGTGCTCACCACGTGGCCCCCGGGTTCGCAATGAGAGACACACAGAGATCACCACAGCAGAGCAAGAAAGAGGGTTTATTACTATGGGTAAGGGAATTTATAGGTTTCTGTGGGATTTTATCTACAACCAATAAGAAATCAGGGATACCAACCAATAGAAAAAGGGTATATAAGGGACCAATTAGAAAACTTATACAAACTTTCAGGGACAGTTTCAGGCATTCCTGGAGGATGAGATAAAGGGGGTCTTCTGGGAAAGAGACAGTGACTCAGTGAAAAAGAAACAGGAATCCATTTTGTAACCTATATTTACATAATAGAGAGGGCTTCTGATTTTAAGGTACTTTGGCTAACTTCTTCATTTCCTTCTTGAAGCCATTTCTTACAGGATTTTTTTCCATTCCTGAAACTGTTTGTCTTCTGCCACAGCTGGGCAGTGCTTACACAGAATCGGCTTTTCTGTTCCTCACCCCACCCTACCAGCGAGGATGCTGCGGATGCACAAGGAGTTGGGAGGGGACACAGACAGGACAGCTGACCCTGGCTGACCCAAGGGATATCCCAGCCCATATGGTGTCATGCTCAGCATATAACATTGGGGTAGAAGAGGAAAGAGAGGGATGTTTGACGTGATGGTGTTTGTCTTCTCAAGTCACCCTTACATGTGATGGAGCACTACCTTCCTGGAGATGGCTGAACACCTGCCTGCCCATGGGAAGTGGCGAATAAATTCCTTGTTTTGCTTTGCCTGTGTGTGCAGCTTTTGTTTTATCTATTAAACTGTCTTTATATCAACCCTCAAGTTTTCTCACTTTACTGATTCCCCCCCCATCCCACCTGGAAGGAATGAGTGAGTGGCTGTGTGGGGTTGAGCTGCCAGCTGAGGTTAAACCATGACACCTTAGGGAGTTTTCTGTTGCTCAGTTCTTGCACATGCATGTGCTGCTTCAGGGAGTGGTGCTCAGAAAAGTGCCAGTGCTGGTCAGAAGCTCAGAGCCCCGTAGGCAGTATGGATGCCAATTACTGGATGATGAAATTGCACAGATCATCGCTAGCATTTGTGTACTCAAGAGTTCACATGGCAGTCAGATGTGATTGAACACAGCTGTTCAGATCACTGAAACATGAAATGGGCAAATCAGGCTCTGCGCACAAAGCCTGACGGCGGGTGCTCACTTCCAGAGTGAGCCAGTACAAGGGAGCAGCTCTGAGCTCTGCCATCTGATGAGTTCACACAGTGCTTTATCTGGCTGTTGGAATTCATGCAGGCTTGAATCACACCTCTTCACAGTGCCTGAGTAATGCTGTGTAAGCTGCACTGGGAAGACTGAGACAGGCAGTTGGTACCAGGTCCAGAGCTGGGAATAATGGCAGTGCTCTCCCTGTCCTTCCTGGTAGCCAAAGAGAGCTGTTACCTGCTGGTAGGAATGTGATGCTGATGAAGGACAACTCTTCTGACTGTTTCCATGTCACAATGCCACAATGCACTGGGGACTGCACATGAGATGTGTACATGTATGTGAATTGAAATATATCATGTAATTTGCACAGTTCTCTTGCCTCGTATTGCTTCAGTCTCCAGTCACAGAAAGATACAGATGAAACTTCCCTGGAATTAGGAGGGTCTTGAAAGGTGAATTCTCTTCCTGAACTCCTGTTAATTCCTCCATCATCTTGTTCTTCTCTAAGGCATTTAGGGAAGATCTGAGGATCTGGTTTTCCTGGCACAGCAGTGTCACCCAGACTGTGATTATTGAGCTGCCTACACGTCAGGAGATGACTTTGCTTGTGATTAAGTCTTTGTCTTGTCTACGGAAAAGCTGAGCTTTCAGAAGGTTATCGCTCTGTTTCTAACGCAACCAAGGTGGGCTTTCCATTTGTTTGTATCCAGACTCTGAGATAAAGATCAAAGACACAAGCAATAGTTTTAAGCATGGTATATGAAGTTATTCCTCCTGACTAACCTCAACAAATTTCTTAAATACTGGATGAAACCTCATCTTAAAGGACACCTCTATGATGCCTATGCACAATGGGAAAACTTGCCAGGTCGGGGGCTTCCCACTTTCTGCTCCTCCATGTCATCTGAAGTGGCACAGGATGAAGATGTCAGTAGGACCTTAGCAAGACAAACATCTGCACATGGAGGTGAGGTCTGGTCCTGCCATGGACACCAGACCTGTGATCCTGACCAGTTTTCATCCCTCTCTCTCTTCCTGGTGTTTCCTTCTGCTGTGGTGTCTTTAAAGTGGCAACATCTGTGAGCTATAAGAATAACTGCGGTCAGGGATGCATCTGGTTCAAAGAAAACTGAAAATCATATCCAGAAACCACTTTCTTGGAAAGCATTATGGGTTACAAAGTAAATACTCAATTTTCATTGCATTGATAGTTTAAATAAGATACCATTATGGCATCCTTATGTTCTAATGGTGCATATTTCATACACTTACATAAGAGTTCATCTCCCCCTTCTCCGCTCCTAAGTTTCACAGTGCAATCCCTGGCAGAATTTGACTGACTGAAAATCAAGTAGGATGTTGTGCTCTTTAATACCCACATGGCTCAAACTGACACTAGAAAACCCTTTGCACAGCATCCAACTGATGTGCCTTGGAGCTGATTTGGAAGGGACTCCTGTTGGTTGGGAAAGAAGCCTAAATCCAAAGTGCTTTGAAATCAAAGAGGATCTTAGAGTGGCTTTAGTGGATTTGAATCAAGTCTCTGCTAGAGGGAGACTGTCATCAATGCTAAGTCATGCTGCAGAGTGTTATGGAGATGGTCACACATCCCTTCAAATTGGACTGGGATGGTGGTCTCATATCATACCTCTTCTAGCCCAGGAAAGGCTTGGTGAGAGAGGAGAAAGTTGGCATCCTAGGAGAAATAAGGAGAATACTCTTCCGTAAATCCCAGAGAGAGACCCTGGTCTGAGAAGAGGAGGTGCTCAGCTGGAGTTCCCAAGGGGCTCCTGTGCTAGGATCAGCAAAAGTCAAGGCCAAGCACTGAATGAGTCAAATCAAGGCTCAAAGCCCATGTGCATGCTTGTATGCAAGTATCAGGTATCTTTAAAAGAACAACCACCTGAAAATAAGATTATAGAGTAAGCAAATTATTTGATATATGTCAACTGTTCTGCAATAAATGCCTGTAAGTCTGCACTTACAGGCTTTACTACTTCATGAATAGTGATTCCCTGCAATAGAAGATGTCTGGGTGTCTGAGATGGGAGATATGTTCACTAAGGACATGCTTCAGTGCTGGATTTTTCCTCTTCCTCACCTCGATGTAGCACCTCTTACACATGCAGTTTGTGATGAAGACGTGAACTGCTCCTGAGTCTTTTTGCCACTCTGTGTCCATATGGTGATAGTTGGTATATCTTTCTCTCTTAGGGCATATAAGTAGGGTGAAATGTCCAGGTATGTGTTGGCTTGGTATATAAACATGCCTTAATGCATGCACATTAGTTATTCAAAATCCATCCCCTTTGTAATTTTCAATATTTTCAGAATCTCCATGATTTTTCAGCTTGGAACATAAATGTTTTTTTCCTTTCTTTAGTTTGCTGAAAAAAAGGGTTTATTTCTTTGCCCTTCCTCTTCCTGCCTTCCCTTTATTTCTTCAGCCGAAAGGTGAGGAAGGACCAAAACCTTGCAATGAGCAGCCCCAGGCGTCCCAGCTGGCCCCAGCAAGGAGCTGTTTTGAGGGCTGGGAGCTGCTCCGAGCACCAGGCACATTCCATCAAGTTCCTTGTCCAAATGAAAAGCTGAAGCGGCTTTTCCGTGTAGGGAGGATTGAAACCAGATCCTGTTATTAAATTTGCTAAATGGAAATGTAATGATTTATGAGGGAGGTAGTGAACCCTCAGAAAGAATTCGGTAATAACAATGCTGGGTGAATGGCAGTGTGGAACAGACTTTAGAAGTAAATGATCTGTTAAAGGAAAAACGAAAAAAAACAAAACATCAAAAAAACCCCACAGCTAAACAAAGCTGCTAGATGTAAACCAGACAAAAACTTTAATTATTTCTAATGAGATCAGCAACACAAACAAAGGACTGAAGTGGGACTCATCTGATATAACCAATAAGAAGCACAGGCAATATCCTTTTACAGTCACGCTTGAGAAGTTCAAAGCCATGCAATGCATTTAGCCACACACCAGTACTGCTGGCAGATGTGGAACTAAATCCTAGGGATTTCTTTGGGAAAAAAAAATATTCAAATATCTCCATATGTTTTTTATTTTTTGGAAACACATGGCAAAATTCAAAGGGTACTGAGAGTTTTGGGTGAACACTATATTGAATGCTGCAGGGTCTTAGCACCCTTAAAATGACTGGGTTGTTGACACAAATTTTAGGCAGTTTGGAAAACCAATGCTCTGGTTAGAGTTTGTCTTGTAAGAAAAGGAGTGAGTACATCAGTTCATGGCTTTGTATGTGTTTAAAACTTATTCCAGAGTGATATCTCTTCACTTAAAAAAAAACCAAAACAACAAAACCACAGTTAAAGAAAATAGAGGTAGGACATTGTGGCTTTCCACATTTCTCTGCTGTGTGTCCATGCCATGGTGGGATCACAGCAATGAATGCTGCAGACCAAAACATGGCTTGATGAAATGAAAGACCCAGAGTTGCAAATGAGTTGCTTGTATGAACCTTTCCACTCCCAGTCCATCCTCTGACTTCTCTGGGGCAACAGGTAGCTCACAGGGTCACTCCGGTCAAGTCCTCAGCCAGGAAAGGTAATCCAGACCCTGAGAAAAGAAGGAATAAAAGAAAGCAATAGGTCTGAGACAGTAACCACATATTGTATAATAACACATAGCAACATGTATAAAGATCTGGCTCTGGGCTCTGTCTGACTCAGAGAATTGCTGTGATTAGCCAGACTCATGGAAAATATTGATGGGCTACTGCAAATGGAAGGAAACTTTTCTATGGGTTTTATTGCTTTTTTAAGGAAGGCAGGATACCTCCCCTTGCATTCCTTTGCTTCTGTGGTTTTTTCATCATTGGACTTTTAATAGTGCAACTACATCACTTCCCACACACAGACTTTTTTATTTTTTTTCTCCTCTTGGTTGATTTTATTTCTCCAGCTACTTCACACTGTGCCACAATGTGTATAAAAAGGAATATTTACTTTTGCAACACTACCTGCCCTGAGAGCAATACAGCATCCTGTGTAACAGCTGTGGCCACTAATTCACTGCAACTGCAGTCTGTCTTCTCAGCATCAGCTACATTTCTTTTCCATATGCTAACTCCCTTTCAGCTTAATTTTCCCATTACCCAGCAGTAACATTGAGTAACTGTGTAGGGCTGTATTCAAATGCAAATTAATATCCCCTTCTGCCCATTAACTCTGCTGTTTCTTGTCTAGCCAAAGCAACTGGAAACAAGCACGTAGCTTGGTTTAGTGGTCGGACAGAGGGGCCCTGTCTGGGCTGGGATTGCTGTTCATCTCCAAGGGCAGACACAAAACAGCAGGCTGCAGAAAGGAGAGGTCCTTCATCAAGATGTTTCCTGTCAAATAACCCCTGAACTCCAACCATTCAGCATACACCGTAACTCTCTTGAAATTCAGTGTTTGACGTCTGTAATTCACACAATGCCTGTGCTGTGCTCTGGATTGGAAACATCCGGTGGATTGACATCCAGAAATCTTCAGATGAGGCATGGGGGAAGGGAGCTGAGGAGAAAAGATATGTCACTGAGCAATGGGTATGGCTCAAATCTTAAAAATCATTAATGAGCCAGGCTGTTAAGCTAAAGAAACCTTTAAACAGAACAGAGAGCAAGTTCCATAAAAGAGGGGATATAGGTGTGAATGAAGAGAGCATCACTGGAGGGGAAAGGGGGAAAGAGAAGAAAAAATGTAGAAGGTTAACTTTTTTTTAACATTCTTTGCAAAAGTTGTGCTATCTTTCTTTCAGAGCTCTTTCTTTTTCAGGATCACTTGGGACTAGAAATGCTAGCACCATATCTGGAGGAAAAAAGGGTGTAATTCCTCTGTACCCCAACCCAGAAAATTAAGATCCACACAAGATAAAAAAAATCTTATGTATTTCTTCATACTTATGCAACTCTGAGCTTCATTTGAATTTGTTTTCCACTCTGATGCTTAATCTTCAGTCACCTATAGTCCCCCCTTTCCCTTTCCAGTGTAGGCATGGGCAGTGTGTGCAAATAGTATTACTACACACTAAGCAAATCTCCTGTTTTGAAAAGAACATTTTTATAGTTTTCTACCTTTTTCTGCCTGCTATTTGGAAAAAAAAAATTTAGTTTAAGTTGATTACTTCCCTTTGAAAATCCCCAAAGAGAAAAAGATACAAGAACAGGAATAGCATCCGTCACTTAGAGGCCTTCAATGCATGATAAGAAACAAAGTCAGGAGGCAAATCTATGGTGCTTGAACCCATGGTAAGACTAGTTGAAGCTCAGTTGCTGGAAGGCCTGCTGCTGTGGACAGAGTGCATTGGTTAAAAAAGTATAGGCACCGCTTTTCTGACCACAGCTCCATCTGACTGAGTTAGTAACAGCAATCATTCAATCAAGAGGCATAAAAAAGAGCATTCCCCTCTCAGAGTAGTCCCTGCAACACTGATCAGAGATCTCAGATTTCTTCAAAACACTTGCAAAAAGTTGTGTGCAAAATGGCTTGCACACCAAAATCAGATGGGTAAAGGTATTTAGCTAATGTGTGAATAATGAATAAATAAAAAATATTGATGATCAGTTCACGAAGAGGAAGGTAGGAAAATAGTCCTGGAATAAATTAATTGCTGTAAAAAAAGTCACTGCTCCTTGGGAAACCCACACCTTTGAGTTAACGATTGGTAAAAAGTTGTTTAAATTTTCCATTTCTGAGTTGTTCAGAATATTACTTATATTCATATATATGATCATTTCATGCGTAAGAAGCCTGTTCTTCCAGTGCAGAATAATGAAGATGTCAGCCCAGATAACTGCTGAAATTCAGCCATCTGCAAGATGTTGCCATGGAAAGAGCCTATTGCACAGGAATTTTTGGCTGTGGATATTGTTCTGGAGATCGTACTTTTTGTACAGGACCTTGTGTTTTTGGTTCCCTTTGAAGAGAGTGAATTCCATGGCAAATCACCATTGTTGTTTAACCTTAGACACTCAAAAGGCAAAGAGAACACTTCTTCAATACCAATGTGTGATACCAGAGAAGGAGGTTTTGTTACAAGGTGATGAAAACATTTTCTGGACAAAGATGTGAGAAGCTAATCCAGCAGCGACTGAAAGAAATCAGACAAATGTTACATGAAACAGATCACCTTTCATCTTTGACCTACCCAAAAAGGACACGTACAAACTAAAGGCAGGCAAAACAACCCTTGTCCTGCTGGCCTTTCTTATCTTTTAAGAGAGGCAGCAACTGGGTTTGCAGCTTTGAAGTCAATCAAATGATGAGCCTGCTAAAACTGATTAGCACATGCCTGCATGCTGGGACATCGATGAAAAGAGAGCTGGGAGCACAGCCCTCTGAAGTGGAAATGACTGGAAACCTCTGAGCCTGTGGGATCACAGAAGGACATGTAGAAACCCCTGTCAGCTGCAGCAATGAGAGTGAGCAAAATGCAGGAATAGTATTTCATGATGCTGAATGTGCATATTGCATTGCTCTTGCTTTTGCATCTGCAGGATTCCCCATCCTCCAGATCTAAGCTCTCAGTGCATCTTGAACCCCTGAAGTCCCTCTGGTCCAGAGACTCATTTCTGAGAGAATCTGGCATTAAATGTGTCAGATGAAGTGAAAAAAAAACCCCAAAAAACAAAATCCCAAACAACTCATAATGAATGATAATGGAATAACAGGCCAGAGGGAAAGTTTCCCCCTAATAGCCAGTGATTGGTTCAATAAAATCAGAGCACAAAACAACAAAAACAGAGAGAAAATTGGCAGCAGGATTAGCCTTGCTATGCCTGCGGAGTCTCAGCTACCAAGAGCCAGAGAGCAGCAGCAATACCAGGGTGCTAGTCTCCCACTACAGGATACAAATAACTCCCATTGAAATCAATGACATTTATTCATGTTCTATGGCAATTAAATGGAGCCTCCTGTCTACTTTTCTCAGTGGTGCTGCTGCAGTGAGATCAGTGAGGGTGAAGCATGTGTGTGTGTGTAATTTGTGCTCTCTGTTTGAGAACACTTAACTGTCATGACAAACTGCAAAAACGTTGTCAGCATATAAAAGAGTCTGCAGGTCCCTGTCAGAGGTAAAGCCAGAGCCACATGGCTTTGTGCAGGCATTGGGATTGTTTGCTTAACTCCATTCTCATTTTTTCTCTTGCTGGCAGGGCAATTCGTTCAACGAAGCACTCTCAAGTGCTCTTCCTTGCTCTCCCTTGCATTTTGGGGTAGAAAAAACCCTATTCATTCGAGTTTGCTCTCTTGCCCTACATACCCAGCTATCAGCACCACATTAGGATGTAGGGAATGTCAGGCAGGTATCCAGAGTCTGGGCTAAGGAAACCTCATGTTGCCTCCAAAAATGCTGAGAACTTCACTCTAGGGCTAAGGCACAAGTCTCCATGGGTTTCCTTGTACCTGGGAGGTGGATTTTCTTGGGCCTAACCTGTGGAATTGAGATTTTACAGCACATGCTGGAGGGCAGGATCTGAATTCAAAGCCCTCTTGGCAATGGAAGAAATGGTGGGAGAAAAAGGGTCTTGAATCCAGAGTAGCACATGTGTCAGGGGTATTCTGTGGTGGAAGTACAGCAGGGGAAATGATTGCTCAGATAGTTCTTGGGAAAGGCTGCTGTCTGGTTTTGAACAGTTGACAGGACTCAGCTAAAAACCAGATCAAGATCTGACTGAAAAGTTCAAAATAGGGGACATAAAATGTGGTATGTGAAAAACCTCACGTTCTTTGCTGCAGCATCTGCCTGCATCAGAAAACCATTGCTGGTGGTTTTTTAGTTCCGGCCAGTGAAGCATATGTTCCACTGGAGATACAGTTTATACCAGTTACAAGTTAATTTGTCAGTACCAGACAGGCTTAGGGTGAACAAGATCAAGGCTCTCATTCCAGAAGAGCTGTACCCATACATGGATATAGTTATTATGGTTGAAATAAATATTTAAAGGAAGAGAGCTGCTACGTCATATCCAGACTTACTGCTAAGTAGAAATGCTGCAACATACAGAAAGCGGAATTTCTCTTCTTGTACTGGATCAGAAAGGCTTCCCTTCCTCCACCCTGACCCTCTTCCTTTTTCCTCCTCTCTGAAAATCCCATTTAATTCCCTGGACAGAAACTCTGTGAGAACTGCTAAACTCCAAGGGAATTAGATGATGGAGAGAGAGGAAGAGAAGAAGTTGCTCAAGGATCTTGGCAAAACTCAGGAGCCTTCTCCCCACACCATTTCCCCAGTCTTTCATCTGCCTTGCTCTTTTCTGGTACTGAAATGCACCAGAAATAATAAAAGTCTTGAATTCAAGCAGACACAGTTACAGGCACTTTCTGCAAATCCCTGTATGGCCACATCTATTGCAGAATTCATAGCAGTGCCTTGAATCTATTTAGTCAACATCAGCTGGAGGTTTTCTGGGGTTTAAAGGTAGACCGAAGAACCTTACGCAGAAACATTGAAATTATTATGGCACTTCTTTAGTAATTTAGCTTCCCTGAACTGAAAAAAAAGTAAAATAAAACCCCCAACACTTTGAAAAATAAAATGAAGGCTCAGACACTTTGAAACTGTAATAGTTTAGATCAAAGTGTGAATTTAAACCACTAGAAACCCTCTTGTAAATATTATTAGTCATCTAGAACACAGACTGATGGAGGACATTTCATTGGAAAAACCCTGCTTAGCTTCCATATAATGTGACTCTGAACTGAAATAAATTTTTCATAATCTAGAAAATTTTAAACTGCATGAAAATTATCTCTGTTCAGTCAAGAGAGTTTCTGCTGGGGGGTTACCTATGAATAATTTCCTTTGGAGTTTTGTCCTTTATATTGGGGAAAAATCTGTTATTGTAGCCCTAGATTAACAATTATTGTAATTTAGCTTAAAAGGAAAGAACAGTGTCCCCATGGCAGTTTGCTTGGGTTCAGCTGATGTCCCTGTGTTATCTGGGTACCACACGGAGCTTTATCTGCGTTAAAATGGAAGATCTGTCTGCAGTGATGTGAGCAGAGCAGACAGGAGAGGATACCTCTGTGATCTAAAAGGAGGCCAGTGTAACTATAACTTTGTCAGAAGTGCCTTCAAGACCAGCTGTTGACATCCTCATCCTCCACCAAATCTGCACCCAACCAAGGCAGACTGGGAAAAACCTCGGTGTGTCTGGGCACCTGGAGGCACCTGGAATGTCACCTGTTCTAGCCAGATTTGTCCTAGTCTGGCTGTGCATCACTCCTGCAGTTGTATCTCCTGGTAAGCAGAGATGATCTTTACACTGGACAAGGGACTTATTTTAGTGATTTTACATGAGCAACACCTCTATAAATCCACTTTAATTACGACACTTTTGAAAGAAATTTTTGAAGTACAAATGAAGATAAGGACCAGGCTTCTACCAATAAGAAACCCAGCAGGTCTACTCTAAATTTCACTAAAAAAATCGTGGCTCTAAGGACAAATCTACTTAGTAATACAGGGGTGACTGGGTGACAGAAGCACAATCCTTCTTACTTTAACAAACTATAATAATACTCACAGTTTGATATATGAGGTACTTTTTCCAAATATCTATTCACCCCATAAACAGGAAGAATTAATCCTCTTTTTTTATTTCTGTAGAGCATTGCAAGGTTACTGGAGAATTTCTGGTAGTTTAATTTGGGAGGAGGAGTTGTTGCTTTTTCTTCGAAATATTTGTACAGTTATTTTCAGAAGAAAGAAGAGAGAATTCCGTGAACCCAAAGTGTAGTCAGGACAAAAGATATGCTAGTATGATATATCTTATGAGTTCTCCATGCATTCATGTTCAAGCAATCCATCACCAGACTGAAGGAAGAGACAAGTGGTCAGCTGGTGCCTGTAAATCTGTCCAGTTCTGTAACTCACTCTAGTCAGATACATTTGCAGAAACCCCAGGAGCAAACTCTGTTCTGTTTTAAATAGCAGCAGAAGGTTGTTCATGTGTGCCTTATCAATCACATAGTCTTAAAGCAGAGGCATCCATTCTACAGATGGAAATAAACAAATGATCAGGCACTACTGGGACTGGTGTTTAAGCAGACAAGTAGGTGAAGTATTGGAACTTTTTATTCTGAAGAGCACAGAGTACCAAAAGAGTCAAACTCATTTTACTTCTACCTTTAAAGGTCAGTGCCTGATTCTTGTCTAAATGCTCCCAAGCAATTTTGCTGTCTGAAGGTAAATGTTCGAGATCTTGATAAGACCTGAGGCTTTATCTCACCTATCTTCAGCCTCCTGTAAAGCAGGCACCTTCTGTAAACTAATCACTTCATTTTCTTCTGTAATTAGCAGTTCAGCAAAATTTACACCTTTGTTCCTTTTCACTGTGCTGGGGGTGGAGGGAACCCATGTTACGAATATAAACAACCTGCCTAACTTTTAGATGGTCGGTGCTATCCAGTACCTGCTTTCTTGGGTTTCAGCTACCCCAAACCTACTTTTCTGACCCCTGGGGAGCCTTTGCATAAACAGCATCTGCCTCACTGCAGCTGTGGCAGCTGGAAAGAGGGGCTGTAATTAGGGCACTGTCACTCTGACTGAACATGCAGGAAGCAGGCAGAGGAAGAAGTGCCTCAGCGCACTTGTGTCCTACTTAACTTTCATCTGAGACACTGGATCTTCCCTACCTCCTTTTTCACTGAAAAATAAGCAGTTTTCAAAAGGAGCTTCCTCCTTAATTGTCCACATCACAGTGAGATGCCAAGTCAAGATGTTACTGAGGATTCTTTCTGGAAAAGATGATGTCACATATACCACTCACTTTTGCTCTGCAAGATATCTCCATCTCTTTATGCTCCTAGAAGGTTCTGGAACGTTCAAGGGGCAGAAGAAATACATAAATCTATCTCTGACAAGATGCCTCTGTATGTCCAGTTATGAGCTTGGGCAATTTCCATCATAGGCACAGTACCATTCAAGCATTTAATATTTATATTCTGCCTATTAGACCTATCAAAATGCATCCCATCTACCAGCACTCATAAGGAGAAGATGCTGTAATGAAACTGCCTTTTTTAAGTTCCCTAGGAATATAGGCCGAGGGAGATTTCTGCTCTTCACATGGCAGAAAGGAGTCTGCAGGGCTGAGGAGGAGAGAAATGCTGTACACCACTACTCATCTCATAGAGCCTTACTACCTTGCCAAATTTAGTCTGTGATGCAGTCAGATTCAAGATCTATCCTGTATCCCATTCTCACTTACTTTACTCAGCACAAAATGGTGGTTTTCCACCACAATTACTTTTTTTTCATACTCCTACTTCTGAACCTTCCCTCATGCTCCAATTCCATGCGTGCTTGTTGCTTCCTTGTCCAGTCATTAAACCTTCACGATCCTTATTCACACACTTCTACCCACTTACTGTTTCCACCTGGGCTGCAGCCAATGCCTGACCAGTCAATTCTTACTGGGCCCTGCACTTCTCAAGGAAACATGGAGCCCAAGTTAAAAGTGTTCTCTTTCTCTATTTGTGTTTTGCACATTGAACCACAAAATGTGGTTTTCAAACTGCTGACAACCAGTGACTGCATTTACCGCATTTTGCATTTCTGAGTTTAACAGATTTCATGGATGGAAACCCTTCATGTCCAATTTGAATAAGTGGGGAATTCAGATGCAGCCGTCCTGTATCTTTATGAACTCCATCAAGTGCCAGATGACCAGTCACTCTAATCGGTACATGGGTTTGGGAGCATTTGCTTTCTGAGGAGTGATTATGTCTGAAACAGATTGAGCCCAAAGAAAAACGATCTGCATGAAAATGCACTCAATTATAAACTGCCACAGCAGAAATGGAACCTGACAGCCCAGCTGCCCCATAGGACTTCTGCATACATCACTGAGCAGAAGAAATGGTGCTAAGGACCAAGTTCATAAAATCCTCTGTCAGGCACCAAAAACTCTGATTTTCAGAAACAGTTGGTTCCCAAGTAGCTTTTGTAAGAGCAAGGAGAAGTATTGGATATGCAGGACATTAGACAGAAGAATTTTGTGTAATCAACCATTTACAACCATCCAGAATCAAAGGTCTGATGCACACAGAAGTATGTGAACAATCCTGTTGTACAGAATGGGACTCTACCAAACAACACCACATATCTTCTACCATGTGTCAGGGGGTTTACACCTTTCTCTTATTAATTCCTTTATGCAGTGATTGAAGCACCTAGGTATTGATTTCCTTGTCCTTTCTTTAAGGCATAAGATACCAGATACTATGAATGCCTGGCAGCACATCATGCATAGCCAGGGGCGGATTGTGGAAGGCATTTTCTTCTACTACAAGATCTGTGATGGTTGAATATCATAAGACAGCTACGCTTAATTTGGTGGCAAAGCACCACCTAAAAGTACAGCAAACAGATGCTGTGAAAGGATCCTGATCACCAGGATTCATCAGTTTCCAGAGAAAAACTCACAAGTGTGGTAATAAGAATGGAAAGTCTACAGGAATGGTCATGGCTAATAAAGGGGAAAAAAATAGAGCTAAAGATTTATTGTATCTACCAAAGAAAAATAAATGTCAAGAAATAAGTCACATAGGAGTATTCTCCAAGCTTCTGGCATGATAAATACTGTGGATGCAGATGGAACAAAGCTATTGGGACGTACCACTTTTTTTGGAAAACAAAACAAAACAACTAGCAAAAGGAAGAGATGGTTTGTGTTAAAGAGCAAAAATACTGAAGTAGATATGTGTTTGAACAGAACTAAACCCTAGAAAAATACCAGGAAATAGTAAGTACAATAGGCATTTGTGTGGAAGACATCAACACAAGCAGAGCTATTGTGCAGAATAAGAATACAAGTCCTGAACTAAAGCAATGGGACACACATGGCAAGCTAATTGACTGACGATGATCCAGTGAGTAAATTAACGACAGCACCATGAAAGGCAGAAAGAGATTCCAGGCAGCCATGTGGGAGGGCCATGGAGGCTGTGGGAACTTTGGGTGCAGTACAGTTCTCAGCAGCACTATCTACCCTCAGTAGATAACTAGTGCTGCACTAACATAGTTTAACCATTTTTGACACCCAATCTGATCTGTTCAGAGATGAATAAAGACTCACTACATGGAAAAACATGGCATCATGTAAACATCTCTTATATCCCAGCACCCAAGTACTCCAGGAAGGAAAACCAGAGAATCCTATAAACTACTTGAAAAGATAGGGATGTTGTTCTAGAGAGTCAGAAAAAATCAGTGGCATGATTATTTCTTGTGGTCTCAGTGCACAGACATGGCTGAAGGATTCCAGACCTTCTCTTGGTACATGAGCACCCAAACCAGCCTGATCCCAGATAGACTATGAGTCAGTCATAATAAAGAGCAAAATTCTATTGGAAACACCCAGACAAGACTTGAGGATCACAACTAAGAGCCAAAGTGAAAGTGCAGACTGTCTAAAAAAAAAAAAAAAAAGCCCAGGAAACAAAACGTTGTAGCTTGTCATTTATCCTAGTTGATGTGCAGAACTACTGTGGGACACCAGGTAGCATGACAGGAAATATCCTCTGTGCTAGAATGATCTCTGTCTATAAACACATTTTTCAAAGCAATGGGTATCTATAGGACAAATTTGAGTTAGGAATAATGCAGTCTGAGCCTGGTGAAATGGCTGGATCCATTTGGTCTGCTGGTGTTAACAGAAGAGCAGCAGGACCACAAAGGCAAGGTAGCACTGCAGCGTAAGAAACCAGCAGGTCCGCAAATCTGAGTTGGCTGAAAGCTGTTGTAGACTGCAGTGTTCATACAACTAGTAAATTTTACCAGGCTCTAAGAACACACCCAGTGTCATCAGCATGCTCTGCTGGATGCCAATGTTTCACTGTTCTGTACCCAAAGGGACAAGTACTATTGGATGTGTATGACAGGGAGGGTAAGGCCCTGTTCTGCTATGTGATCAGACCAACAGTAGTGTTTCCTGGACCTCCCAAACACAGAGATTATAACTGATAACTTTTGTATTATTCAGAGAAGTGAAGTCCAGGAAATGCAGGAAATCCTTAAAAAAATTCCATAATCACTTTAAGGGGTGATAAAGGTAAGAGGTTTTGAAACAGCTTGACATTTCCAGCTCTATTAATTTGACATGATCAGGGAATGTTCTTGAACAACAGGACATACTTGTCAATGCTGTTAAACTGTCAGACTGATGTCTGTCTTAGTTTTGGCCAAGCAGCCTGGTACTCTACTGAATAACTTCTATGCAGAGTTTGAAAGTTAGTACTGGCCAGAACTAGCCCCAGTAGGCAGTTTGGATGTGGTCACCGTATTTCAAGGCTAGGAGTGTTGAGTGGCATGAAAATGGGTTGTTCTGTGCCTGCTGGTCTTCACTCCAGGAACTTTCTCCAGGCAGGTTACACTGCCACAGATACAACTCTGGGACTCTTTGGGCAATCCAATGAAGACAGAGTGCTACAGACAGAAAAATCACTCCATAGCTGCCCTCCTCTCCAGAAACAAGGAGGCTGTGCCCTACTGCCAAGGCAATAGGGCTACTTCAGAAGTAGCCTGAGATGGAGACATATCTCATCCTAAGGAGTAAAGGCACTTCTCTGACTAGCCAGAGACTTTTTATATGAGTGAGGCTCAGTTTTAAGATACTTTATAGAAAACAAGTGTGTGAAAGGGTCATGCTGCAGCACTGAGCACATCTGAGTCCAGCAGCAAAGACCTCACAACTTGATGGGAAAAGGCTGGCTGAGTGTGTGAACTGTGGACTCAAGGCAGGATGAAACAAAACTTAAGAGGGACAGTGAATAGAAAGCATGTTGTGAAGTGCAATGTGTAGTCTAGATGCTAGGAAGGCCTAGAAAGAGCACAGGTGAGCCTGACACAGGAAGAGTAGGACAGTAGACATATCCAGAAAGAAAACAGAGCTGTTTGTCATGCAACAGAACGAAGATAGCAACAAGGTTACATCAAGTTCATAATCAAGATACTGAGAACAGGAAGTGGGGGAACTGGTTTGAAAATCAACTCATTTGAAAGTAGATAACTTCAAAACATTAAAAAGGGTTGTGGTTAAAGCCACATTTGTAGTTTCAGGAACATATAAATTTTCTACCTGCCTTAGTGGCAGTTGTTCTTGTAAAACACACTCAAGCTAAAATTGTTCAAAATATTGGTTTGTGTGTTCTTGTGTGACTTACAAGGAGGAACATATATTTCAGGAATTAATTTTTTGGAGGTTTACTGGGGAGTTGCTCTCTCTGTACATGGCTGCAGGCAGTTGCAGGTTCTCTGTAGAAATAATAAATATCCATATTTTACTGCAAACATCTCATATGTTATCAAGGACTGAAAACATGAAACAGCTCTTAGTTTTTGACTTGCAGATTTCATTCTGCTCTGTGCAAACCCACACGTCTTCTGTAAGCAGTCTTTAACCAGGCAAATCAGGAAAGATACAACAGGAATTATTTAGGAGTTATAAAGCAATGGTCATGCTTTGGATGACTTGGACCTTTTCTATTTCAGAAGAAATCAAGAGCTGTAAGGAGGGAAGCAGCAAAGGATGGAAAAAAAGGATGATCTTGTCACAGATCTCTCAAGTCTATTTAGGATGGAGGGATGAGGGGGATTTCATGGTGACTAAGAAAGCCGTGAATTCTCTGATAAAATATCTGACTAAAAAGGAAATATTAGAGTGGAGGGAATACAAACAGAAGGGCAAACAAATACTTGATTTCTGTTCTGGGATATTTGAATGGTGTCAGGCTTCAGCTAAGATCCTTGAATACACTTTGGAAGAAGGCAAAACCATGTCCTAACCTGTTCATCATGCCAGGTGTGCACGCCAGACCATACCCGAACTGTTTCCTGCTCTGTGGCTCCACCTCCTGGCACGAGTGACAACACAGACCCCAAAAGAAGACGGAAAGAAAACTTTTCATGTTCCATTTGATCTGAGTTATTGTTAGAACTGCTTGTATGAAGGAAGCAGAAGATGATACCATATTTTGATCAGAGGTCAAAATACATATAATTGAAAATAATTGCATTATTAGCATTACAGAATTAAATCCCGAGTAAAAATAAGGGCGCAATAACACACTTTTACACCCAGTTGTATCAGTAATGAAATGATCTTTCATAGCTTGTATGTCCCATGCCCATCCATGCAAGATTTCCTGTGTATTTCAAACTTACTGTATAAACATAGAAAAAGCAAGAAACTGCTCCAGGAAAAAAAAAAAATCACAATGACCTTTTTTCATCCAGCAGAAGGTCTTGAAATAAGATCTCATCTGCAGACTGTCCTGCCACTTCTGAAGCCAGCAGAAAGCCATGCTGGCGCACTGCAGGAAAAACTCCAGTTTTACAACGCCTGAATCACCACTGGATGTTCAAGGTGAACTGCACTAACAAACACAGATCGCTACAAGCAGCAGAAGGCGATTCAGAATGAAAACCTGGAGGCGTTTTTCAGAGACAGTTCTTGGTCTCCGACCATCATTCTCCATCCTCCTCAGAGGAGAACTCTGCCTTCCCTCTGTATTTCGGTCAGAGATGGTGTGTGAAGTTGCATTTAGGAAGATGGATACGTGGCTACAAGTAAAAACGCTGTTCCTATTTTTGCCAGATGTTGCTTTTTAATATGTCTTCACCTTTAGTCTCTAAATTGATGAAAAATCATCGTTGTTGCTTTCAGCAGGTTGCAATGTCTGTTTTCAAGGCATGGACTTATCATCTCCCATCTTGCCCTCATTTCCATATTAAAAAATGTGTCACAGTAGACAAGCTAATGGGTTTGGGTGGAAAATTCACCTGAATATATTGAGTAACATTTATTAAAGATTTTTAGCTGCTTGGCAAAAGCCTCTACTCAGAAAAGCAGAAAGAATTAATTTAGGAAGAACTGAGAGATTAAACTCAGTAAATGGGCAGAAGGCAGAATTGTATTCTATTTAGATAAGACATTCCTGCATTTAAGAGGATTAATCAAACAGGTAAGTGTAAATAAAATTTTCAACTGATATTTTAAGATGGTATTTTTACTTGGCATGTTACTTGACATCTTTATTCCATGTAGTCAAGAAAAGGAAAGGTATTCACCAGCACAGTGAAAGATGAAGTGCTGTGAGGAAAATCTGAGAAGATTGCTTTTCTTGATATTCTGTTAACCTTATGTTTACCACAGTAAAATTAGACTCAATACTTTGTCTTGTCCCTCCCATGACTGTCTTTTTATAACACATCAAAACCTCTCTGCCTGATCTGTAGGAGGAAGATAATGGTTCTTCCTACTGCTGTGACTGCAAAAAACATTGGGAGTGGCTGCCAATACCTTCTGTACATACCTGTCAGAGCTGTTTGCTAGATCTGTATCTGAATGCCACGACTGAATGGACTTTGCTCATTGCAGTTTGACTGATCTTGGAGTCTAACAACAGTGCTCTTTACAGAATAGAGAGGGTTTTAAATAAGGAATAATAAAATTGCACTTAAGAATACTGTAGAGGCAGCATATGGAACACAACTCTCACTGCAATTATCAGAATCTAATTACCCCAGCAGAGGGATGTTGAGTTGAACTAACTGATAATTTCAGAACATCTCAGAAATTTACTTTTCAAGATACTAAACAGTCTGAAATCTAGACACTGACTTGGATAAATGTTTCTGTATTGCTAATAAAACCAATTTTATGATGACGTGCTTCTTGCATCACCTCAGATAAACGTGGCCATGAACAAAGCAGATTTTGGAGCACTAAAAAGTCAGGCAGCTTGTTCAGCAGGTATTTATATCTTCTGTCCCAGTAATGGGAAAGGTGACATTGTCTTTGAGAGGATAAAATTAGGTGCTAACTCTATACATTCACTGAAAACTCCTGCAATAGTACATGCCAATACTCTTTGAAATAGAGTAGCAACAGCAATACAGCAGGAAAAGGGAGGGTGTGATCAAGACACAGTTTTGACAAAATTGTTTAATAAGACATAGCATCAATGACAACAATGTGGAGCTCTAAGAGTTTGGGGCTTTTTTCATCTGTGGAGGAAGGAACTAAACCACTGTGGGTTTCAGGAAAGAAATTATGTCAGGCAGTACCACTGGGTCTCAAAAGCATTTAAGAATTCACTAGCTTTGTTTTCTTACCCTTATGCAGTACATTCCCACCCTTTTTCTCAAAGGTGACTCAGCTTTTAAGCACACTTCCTCTTCTTTTAAGTTGAAGGAAAAAAATTTTGTACATTGTTTATAATTTTCTTTCTACTACCTTCTTCTACCTTACATATCTCCTTTACTCCATAAAAGAAATAATGTTATTCAGGTGTAAGAGGATTTTTTTCCTTAATTGAGCAGTGTTTTCACATCTTGTTCATTGACATAGCGTTTTCACATTCAAGCACTTTGCTCAGGACATTTGCATAGATACCGAAAAAGCTCATTTTTGGTTTAAAAAAAAGGCACCCAGTAACAAATAACACACTGAAGGAAGACGTCATCCCAAATAAATAGAGATCTCCCTAAAAGAACATTAATAATTATGACCTTCTTATAATAGCTTTCTGAAACTGCACTTTGAATGGAGCTCTGAAAAACCTGGTCTAGTGGAAAGTGTCCCTGCCCATGGCAGGAGAGTTGAAACTAGACAATTTTTAAGGTCTCTTCCAACCCAGACCATTCTGATTTCATGATTCTATGATCTCAAGTAGATGGAAATATCTCTTGTCCAGGGTTCTTTCTCTTATGAGCAGCAGCACTGAGAATAAAATCAAAACACACCTTTCTCCCCAGGTTCTCAGTGCACCCCAAGATTTCATTTGTAGTAAATAGTGTAAAAGAGGGTGAAGCAAAAGACATGATAAATCTCCTGTCAGAGCAGCTGGAGTGTCTTACTTCACAAAAAAGAGTGGCTGCATTCAACCTGCTTTCTGGAAACCATCCCAGCTCCTGTTGTGCCACAAGCTGTGTCCAGGTCTTGCCTAGAAAAGGGATAGAAGATGTGCCAAGGAGCAACCTAGCAATTACATAGTTCAAACCAGACTTCAAATTGTGTGACCTGTTTGATTTAATAGTGTAAGCATAGCTGAAGTTTTCAGACATCCCTCAGGCAGTCCA
>JAWWLV010000088.1:144855006-144865645 GCA_035041135.1 Platyrinchus mystaceus
GACTTCAAATTGTGTGACCTGTTTGATTTAATAGTGTAAGCATAGCTGAAGTTTTCAGACATCCCTCAGGCAGTCCAGACACTCGAAACCACAATAATTTTGCTTTAGGGGTTGGAACAAAATAAGCTAGAAAATGTATGCATAGCAAACTCCTTCCAGGATGTTTTGGCCCTTCCCTCAAGGAACACATATTTAAATAGAAGTGCACTATCTAAGTGTAATATTTAAATAGATGTTATTTTTATCTTGTTATTCTGCATTTCACGTTTCTTGATCCAGAGTCATATGAGTTCAACTTCGGTGGGAGGTGCATCTGCTGGCATAAAAGATATGCTATTCTCAGGATTCCCTGGATACCCTCTGATTAGCCTGGATGAATGGACACTGTTCTTATGTTGGGTAGTGAGATGCCTTCACAGGAATTGTCCAACAGAACTACTGTTTTCCTCCAGCCTAAGCTCTATTAGCTTTGCTCAACACTCTAAACTTGCCTGTTCACTTTCTCACTTCTGCATTCCATTTGAAAACAATCTACATATGTTTCAGGGTTTTTTTCCACTTCAAATCTGACTCCATTGCTTGAAGCCTAAAAATGGTCTGTACACATCTCAGCTTTTCTCAGCACTTAGATGTTATTTTTGATCCCTCTTTGCTCTACTTGTAACCTGTTTTTCCCTTCAAATATGCCTCTGTGTTATTGTTTGAAGGAGGATTTGTGGTACATTGGATACCAACGGAGTCTCTGTAAAGGAGCAGAGTCATGAGAGCTTTTTTTTGGTTTCCTTTGTCATATCCAGTTCCAGTTTTCTTACTATTGGTACTGCTTTGCTGAGGACAGGTTTACCTCTCCCTAGGTATTTCTCATACGGTCTCATCATCCATTCGGTATGGCATCAAATGTTGACATGAGCATATTCTGTTTAGTTAGTTCTTGTTTTGATAGATAAAGAGAAAGAATCCAGAAATATGCTGGGATTGTCCTTCTTTGTCCTTATATGCATGAAGTTTTTTTGGTTTCCCACAGAGTTTACAAGATTAGACTTTTTTCTCAGAGTAGATTATTGGAGCAGATTGTTGATTTTGATAGGTTTTATTTAACTTGGGCATAATCCATCATGAGGCTGTACAGAAGGAGTGTGGGGAGTGAGGCATTTCATGTCAGAAAGTGATAGTTATTAATTCTAAGTTGAATACTCAGCCTAAAGTGAGGTCAAGTAACAGTAATGCCAACAGGACAAGCAAAAGCTCTAGCAAGTAAATAGGTTAAGCTTAGGTTATACAATAGTAAACTCGTTTCCCATTTAGGGAGTTTGTTCAGAAATCACGTAGGAAAGAAATATAAGAAGTCCTTGGTCTCATCCTCTGGAAGGTCAAGGGACCAATGGATGCACTGAAGAGCATCCTTGGGATAAGCAAGCTGTTGACAGAGTATGGAGCTCAACTGAAAGACCTCAGCCACCCCACCTGTTAAACTCATTATCATAGTTGTCCTAAGGCAGAGGCTGACAGAGGAGCTTAGATGGTTTATTGCTGTAGGGCTTACAGCAGTTAAAAAATGAAATTTGCAAAGCTGGTGAACTCACTGGCCATTTGAAAGCCTCTCCAAAAAAACAAGTGCAAAACATCCCA
The DNA here is from genome assembly GCA_035041135.1 of Platyrinchus mystaceus. Lineage (NCBI taxonomy): Eukaryota > Metazoa > Chordata > Aves > Passeriformes > Tyrannidae > Platyrinchus > Platyrinchus mystaceus. The sequence continues at coordinate 144,856,636 of JAWWLV010000088.1, forward strand.
TCAGTACAGACCCCAGAGAAATATATATGCTTATAACAAGGAGTGACTTTCTCATCTCTACCTGGGGAAACATTCCTGGAGACAAGGCTGAAGTCAAATATTTTTCTACACTTGATGCGTCAGCAAAGGTCTGGCAGGTTCCCTAACAAAAACAGAGCATACATTTGAGAACACTGTGTAGCCTTTTGGGAGACATTGTCGGTTGGACTACGCTATGCACTTGAGGTGTTTCACAGGAACATATATTCTTGGCTCTAAAGCAGGTTCTGAGATTTTCTGGATGACAGTTTGGTGTGTGGAAAAATAGTGGACAGTATTAGCAAAGCCCCTGAAGAGATCAGGAGAGCCCCAGAACAACACTGGGTACTGCAAATTCCTCATGTCAAATGTGACTTACCTGAGACTGTAAATAGCACAGCAAGCTTACAGGTAAATCACAGCAAAGATGAAACCCTGGCTAACATACCAGCTCCCCTGAGGAATGACAGGCTCAAAGATTAAAGTGAAGTTTTAAAGAGTTAAAACTTCATAGGAAAGTTAGTAGGTGAACTACTAGTATGAATCTATGATTCTGCAAAGATATCTGAAAGACACTGAGAGAAAATCCTCTGAGGCATGAGAACATTATGGAGTTAATCAGAGGCTTTTATTTGGAGATCCCTGATGTCAGGCACAAAGCTAAACTCATCCAGGGACACCTTTCAGGATGTCCTGGCAGGGTGTCCTTACAACACCTCAGTCACACGTGCTGGAAGTGCCAACAAAAATAATGTCCATGGAGCTGGAATGGAGAAGGATATAAACAGTTTCATTTATTTCCAAGATAGTAGTATTGGCTGCAACTGAACAGAAACCAATTTTTTCTTACCATTGACAAAAGGGGTCTGGAAAATATCTCCTGGCAAACATAGACATAGTTTCGCAGCAACAGTTCTGCCATTTGCAAAGTGAAAACCTGGGAGAGATTTGGATTACAAACACTCTCCAATGCCAGAATCCTTAACCATTTAATTCCTGTGATGGCTCCATGGCAAATCTCACTCCATGTATGTGGTCTTTCATTCCTGTCTGTTCCTTCCCAGTTAACCTTCTATTAAATAGATGATCACATGATAATTCCTGAGCTTTGTGATGTCACTCTTTAGCGGACTGATGTAGTTATAGAATCAGGCATGTTAGTTCATAATACCTAAATTGTCCCCACACTACATCCAAAAAGAGGTTTATTTATCCTAATAGTCTTTCATGGCAATGACAGGAAGTGCAGAGTGAAGAGTAAGACAAATATAAGAGCTAATCTCCAATATTTTAGTAACCTGAAGGGCTGGGACTTCTGAAAGCATGTCCTCGTGTCTGGTAATCTTTGTCTAATTTTTGTTTTGAATCTAGGTCAGCTTCACTATCCACAGGAATCACAGTCTATTCATGAACTTGTACAGTTAGTAAGCTACTGATTTTGAGTGAGTTTGATATTTCTTGTTATGTTACTGTGGATTGTTAATTTTTTTTTTCTTTTTTTCGTTTTGGTGGGTAAGCAAGTCTATCTGTCCTGAGTATGGCAGTTAGCAGCCAGGTACAAGTACAAGTACAAGTCATGTGGACCATGGGCAGGCTCCTGGGGTCTATGTGAATGCTGAACAAGACAATCATTAACAAGGTAAGAACCATATCTATGAAATCACTAATTGCAATCAAATTTCAAGACGGTCTTCAGTAGACAGATAATATCACTGAAGGCCTTGGAGCTAGGCCAGCCACTTGCAATATTTTAAGTGCTAAGAGGAATGGTAAGTTAATTATATTCTGATACATAACATAAAGACTAATTTAGGACTTTTACATAAGACTATGTAAAAAATTTAAAAAAAAAAAAGAAAAAGAAGACAAGAAAGAATAATACTGCAGGTTAGGTATAAACACTGTTCTTCTTTCAAGGATTTTAATATTTTATAAAGCTTTTTTATGGAGCTAGTTAGCAGCAGTGACAGCAGTTTTACTTCAAGCACAGGTATAAAGAATTGGCCCAAACAAAGACATTGTAAAACATGCATGAACAGTGAGGATCAATGCTCTATTTTTCAGTAAGGTTTTGAGGTCTCTGAGAAGCCAACAGATGATATAAATGCAGAGAACAAGCCAGAATGAAAGTATCAGATATGTGAAGAAAAACCTGTGTGACTCAGAGACAACTTGGGTAGGACAGGGAGGGGCAGGACTGCTGGGGAGAATTTGGCAAAAGGAATTACTACAATTGCTGAAATTGTGCCATGTTTCTGTAAAATAAAAGAGGTTTCATCAATCACTATTTGTCTCTGTCAGCAGCTTTTCCTAACTGAAAAAAACCACAGAAGACCCCACTGTTTTAACTAATTGTGTCAAAAAGTGCAACAGGAAATGTTCTGGCATTGCCTGTACTGGAGATATTTGACCATAAAACATGGATGGGTAGGAAGAAAAGACCTACCTAGAGAAAACTATCTTCATGTTTATTTCTCAGCAATTATACCCTCAAATATTCTTTTTTTCCAAGCCTTTCTTTTGCTACTTCTTCAGAAATCACTGATCTGGCCCATCACCCAATTATCTTCACAGTGAAAACACTACTCAGTACATCTATTCTAAGCTGTTCCTGCCACAGTTGCAGTCTGTTAGCAATCTGGTCATTTTATTTTCATTTCGTATTTGTGTGCTGCCTCACACAAGACAAAATCTTGGAGAACGGTTTTCAATTCATATTGGCGTCAATCGAACGTAACTCTGCTGGCATTGGTAGCATAATGTTGACATTTTTTAACTGTGCGAGGCCCTCAGATAGAGGGGACCTTCTGTGGTGCTATCATTTTCCAAACGCTTTAGGAAAGCTCACTCAAACCTACAGACTTGTGCTCAGTTAACCTTGGTGAAGGGCCAAATTCCCACTCAGATTCTTACTGACTCCACCTCAGTAGGACAGAAAATAGGGCGAGAGACCTCATGGGTTAAGATTTAGACAGGGAGATCACTCACCAGTTGCCATCACGGACAGATGCATCCATTAAAGACTGTGCTCAGACCTTCTTATGGGTCTGGAGTGCAACTCTTGCAGGTTGACAGTTGTGGGGATATTTCTGGATATAGAATTATAGAATGGTTTGAGTTGGAAGGGACCTTAGGGATTCTCTAGTTGCAATTCCCCTGCCATGGGCAGGGAAACCTTCCCATAATAAACACATGCCCACACTTTTGAGGTGAGCTGGAAGCTGCCATTTCTCTCCTGCAATAAACCCAAGCTGTGATGGAAATTGCAGCCAGCCCCAGGGCTGGGAGAGTCTAAGTGATGTCACACAGCTTGGAGAGCCTGGGGCTGCCTTCCGCCTGCTTCCCACCCTGTTTCATTTCCTTCAACACCTTGCGCTCTCAGAAGCTGTCAGTTTTGGAGACACACCTCTCCAACCTGTCAAGTTGCTTATGTGAATTGGCAACTGATGAACTGCCGAGCTGTCTCTGTGTCTCCTGGCTGAAGAGTCACTTAGGAGAGGGGAGGCAGGCACAAAACCCTCTCTCCTCTTCATCTCCCACCCCCAGTGACCCTTTCAGAGCAGGCAAAAAAAGTTTCTCCATGTTTCCCCTCATAGTGACCTCCTGCTCTCTGGTTTTCTTGTGCTCAAGCAAAGCAGCTCAGTCTGATAATGGTTTTCAGTGGGATATCACAGTTCAAGTGGCAGGGGTGGAGTCACTCCCTAACAGACTGAGACTAGAGTGAAAACTGCAGTGTGATGGAGGAGGGCAGATAATCCCACATTCGACTGCTAGTTTCCTCCCAGGAAGTAAGACTCTCCATTGCTCAGCTAAGTGTACCTCCTGTTTGGTCCAGCTCCACAGCCCTATGTCTGGCAGCATTGTAGCTAGTTCGTTTAGATGCTACATTTTTAGGGAAAGTTTTGCTTGCTTGTTTGATTTGCTGCTCATTGGTGTGTGGGAGGTAGTTTAACCACAACCCAGACTGCTTGGGAGTCAGTTTCACAGTAAGAATCTGCCTCTTTCAGATTTCTCCTACTAACTAAAGTAGGCTGATTGTAAACAGAACAGTAAAAAAGAGGGGGAGATAAAATCTCCTTGTTCTCCACCGTTTTACTGAGTAAAGCACATGATTTCAGTCACAGGAGGACACAGTTCCCCTCCTTCCTCCCCTTCTCTAAAGTGTGAAAAAGAAGCACAGTGGGGAAAACAGCTCAGAACATAGACTGAGACACTAGGACACACTTTAGGGTGTTAATAAATAGTTTCTGCTTATGACGACAAGTTGGAACCTGATGAAAATTCCTCTTGTTGATGAGGCAAGTTCATATAGGTCTCCATTTAAAGAATTAAGGGCCACTAAATGACATTAGGAGCTGTTCAAAACAAGTAGAAAGGCTTTCTTGACAGTGGGTAGTAAACCTGTGCTACTAATGGTTAAAGTGTTGTGTAGATGCAAAGAGCTTAGATGGGTTTAAGGGGAGACAGGGCAAGGACAATATCCTTTGGAGACTATGAGTATAAAAAGCCCATTAAGCTTAAACTCCCTGAAATAGTCAATGAGTAGAAAAGTGCTTGAGGGAATTTATGCTTGCCTTGTTTTCTTATTCCCCTGGGCATCTTTTTGGGGGTTTTGTGGTTGGTTTTTTTGTTTGTTGTTGGTTTTTGTTTGTTTGTTTGTTTTGGGTTTTTTTTGTTTTTTTTTTTGTTTTTTTTTTTTGCACCATTTGCCAGGATATCAGTAGATACGGGATTAGGCTGAACCATAGGAGGATGTCTATGCTTTTATGAGGTTATTCCATGGTGCCATATGACTGTAAACTAAACTCACTGGAAATATTTAGATAAGAACAACTTTGTACAGTCTCTAATTTTGGAGGCAAAGCTAAGGTCCTCCAGTCTGTTTAGAACTTCATCCTGAAATTCATGCTGGAATAGGAAGGAGGACTCAAACACATAAGCATCTTCTTGTTTTGAGGTCATTCTAATCCATTACCAGAGAAAGTTTTGTGACTTTCTTGGAAACTCTAACGTCCTTTAGTTAAAAAAAGTTGTTTGGCTTTCCTTGAGTAAATTTGTTCCTTGCAACCTTTCAAAGGTCCTTCCAGCCCACATTTCACCAGTGCAAAGAAGTTCTGAACTGTTGGTCATCCCACATATACACTGGCTAGGGCTCCAGCTGTAAATTCCTCATACCACAAAGATAAGAGTGTCAAAAAAAAAAAAAGATCATCAGTAACAGGCCTCTGTCTTCATCGTAGCCTTCAACAGTAGGTGCCTTTACATTTCCTCAGGTCTCATATTTAAACTCCATTTTAAAACCTAGTGCAGGAAGGAAATGTGAATTCTTTTTTCCAGTAGCACTTTGGAGTGTGTCGGAAAGCTCAGGCAAGGCACAGGGGAGTGTTTGCTGTTTCACTGATCTCCACAGGTTAATGTCTGTTAGTAAAAGTGTTTCAAGAGAGGGTGGGAGGTTGAAAGGTGATATCCCCTAAGAGTCAATGTGTTGTGTTTCTTCTACAGCAGCATGGCAACTTACAGTCTAATAACAGCTCCTGGTCAGCTTCTTGTCTCCTATCATCTTCACTCCTACATTCCTGTGGTTTTTACTTGAAAGGAATACATGACATAAATCTATGCAAGTGCCAAACATGCTCTCAACTCCTGAGCTGAGAATTTCTGATTCAAAATAGCACAGGATAATTGCACGGAATAGGTTTGGAATAGCCTGAGAAGAAAAGGGGAAAAAAGTGCAAAACTTTACTGCATTCCCACTGAAAAGCTGGTAGACAGTGACAAGAGCTGACTTGTCTTTGACACTGTCATCAAATTATTTTTGCTAGATAGCAAAAAGTGATATATTTTTCTCAAGGGAGCCATCAACTTAGGCACGATTCTGAGGGAGTCCAAGCACCTTCAGCAATGGATTGTGAGGTTTATGTCTGCTCCCTCACCTTTTCTTGGAAAGTAAGTGCATTTGCAAAGCTCTCCTGCTGGACACAAACCATTCTTCCTTTTTATTATAATTACAAGACTGAGGCTCCATTGTTCAAGCTACCATACAAATAGTCCTTTGATTTTGACTGTTACAGCAACATTAGAGGTACTGGTCTGTTCACTCACTGTCTGAAAAGTTTTAATTCATTCTGTAACAGCTTTTGCCTTCTGGAGATCTCCTGAGCAGTCCCAGCACATTGCTCATGACACATACACACAGTTCAAGGAAGATCTAAGTGACTTGCTAATGTCTGAGAAACTGAAATGTTTTATTAGCAATATATTTTCTATACAGCTTTTCTTTTGTAATTTCCTGTGACTCACATTTTCTTTTAAGTTTTTTGGGGAAAAGATACTGACAAATAACTTGTGGTCTAGATGTAAAGCTACATTTGATGTTATTGGTCTAAACTTTGAGAATTTTTACAAGCAAAATTGCACACTAAATGAACATTATGACTGCAAATTAAAACGCTCAGAATTTAGGGACTGTTCAGGTTTCATTTTCCTGTTCACTTTTCATTCGCCCTCTTCATTTGTACACATGTCCTCAATTACAAATTAGCATTCTATTTTTAATTTGTAGCAAACCCCTTCAGTGACATTATAAAGCATTGAATAAATTGTCAAAAAGTTCTTTCCCTGACATTTTTGGTCAGTGATCATGTGGCCAATATTCTTTTTGCTCTTCTATGGCATTTATCACTATACTCGGACACAGAGAAATAAAGAAGTAATGAGTTTTTTCAACACCTGCTTTCCTCTGTAGAGGACTGCTACTAAAATCTGGTATATACATTCACTCTGAACATCCCTTATAAAGTACTACGCCCTTGCTTTTCTGAACACACCAGTGATACACCAGTGATACACCTCCTGTGCCTGGAGCACAGCTTACTATTAATATAAACTGGACATACGGAGCATTTTTAACAAGTAGATCCTCAGTGCCTGAGTTAGGTATGCAGAGGATGAGGAAAACACAATTATGAGGATTGCATTGAAGTTTAATTATGAAACTTATATTTTCAGCATGCTGGAAACCTTTAATTTTTACCATCTCTTTTCACAGAAACAGTTTCCTTTGCATTAATGAGACATACAGGTAATGGAAAGACTGATGAAAAGAAAAGCATATGAATTAAACCAAACGTGAAAAAGATGATGGATCCTCAGTTCCTTCAGCGATTAGATGAAAATATTTCTCTTTTTTGATTAATGGAAGTTCTTTCATTGACTGTAATGACAGGTAGATGAAATCTCATAGGACATAATGCCTCATTTCTGTGCAAAGTTCATGCTCATTTACTTTGATAGAGACTTATACTAGAAACCAAAATCTCTTACAAAGTTTTCTTAGGAGCCTCCCTGTACCCCATCCCTGTCATTTCTTTAATGAAGCTTTTCAAGTCTCCCTTTTCAGAATTTCTCAGACTGAATTGTCGCTCTGCTTCCCGGTACTGAACCACATTTTGCTACAACAGTTGAAGGGAAAGGCATCCAAACTGCAAGGGCTGTAAACTCATGGATATAATCAACCACCCACTATGGTGCTACATTACCCTCATTACCCTCCCACTTCCTCCAGATCTGTAGCGTATCAGATGTCTTGGCCAAAACTGAGGGCTTTGTAATTATTGCCTCTAATGCATGAGGTGAAATACTAGAGAAGGTCAAAGGCACTGGGGAGTCGCTTGAAAGGAAAGAATGACCAGTGCCCCTGCAGAAGAGAGCAGCATCTTATGACATCATATGGCATTTGCTTCATACCTGGGAAAATAGCCAGCACCTTCTCTCCCCTGCTATTGCAGCATGGAATGAATACATACTTCTGAGACAAACTTTATCCCAGACATATTTAAGTCAAGGTTAAGTTTTAATAAAAAGAATTTACTTTGATCTGGGTGACTGTGACACACAGGATATGCACAAAGTCATTCCATCTCCAAAGTTTTACTAATTTTAAAATGTTGACATATTAAAGCCATGGTAGAGTATAAAAAATCTGCCACAAATAACAAAAGTCTAAAGCCTGAAAGAGTAAAATATGAGATTATTTTCTTGCAGTTGCAGCAAGAAACATGATTGGGCTCAAGATATCACTGTGTGAGGTAGAAAGCAAAAAAAAGAGTGATCCCCAAGCAGGGAGGATTAAAGCTGAATTTCAGAGAGGAAGTTAAAAGAAACATAGAAGTGAGATAGCTGAAGTATTCCATGAAGGTTTTGAAGCTGATTAAAAAAGCAGTCACCAATTTGTGCACATAGGTCTGTCTTCTTGGGAAGATAGTAGCTGCTCTGTCAGCCCCCCACTGACTCCAGGAAGATTCTGGATCTAAAACAGAAGTCAGTCATAAGAAGAAAAAACAAAACATATGAAACAACACTATAATAAGCTGGAAATGACCAGTCTATTCTAGTTTTAATAGGCACATGTGTGCAAACTTCTGAGTCAGCTGGCAGGACAGGCTTGTGAACCAGGAGCTTGGGAGTGAGGTGAGTGAGGTTGTACTGTGAGCTGGGCTCTGTAGCTGGGGGCTATCCCAGCCCTTATGCTCTGTGGGCTGGTGCAGATGGGACTGTGTGTAGCTCACCAGTGAATTATACATTCTGTTAAATGAGCCATAGAAAATCCTTTTTTATCTGGAAAGGCACTGAAATGAACAGGAAACATGCACTAAAAATCTTTGATAGGGATACTGGCTTGGAGTAGTTTAATCTGGATATCAAAGATCCCCACATTCTTTCTTCAAGCTTACCTGACTATGTTTAACCCTAGAAGGAGGTATCCAGAGTCACAATTCCTGTGAGATAATAAACACTGCACCGAAAAAAACAGCAGTGGGAATGATTTGTCCCACTTGGCACAATAAATTTGTGCCGCGCAGGCACAACAAGGACTTTGTCCTCAGCACCTTTCCCAGGCATAGGAGCACTGTCTGGCATAAACATTTAAATAAACACAAATGACACCAGGCCAGGAACACCTTCAGGTGTTGCATTTTGCCTTTTTTTCTCT
>JAWWLV010000088.1:144865745-144886571 GCA_035041135.1 Platyrinchus mystaceus
GCATAAACATTTAAATAAACACAAATGACACCAGGCCAGGAACACCTTCAGGTGTTGCATTTTGCCTTTTTTTCTCTCAGGATTGTCCCTGGGGTGGTTTTGTCCCATGTTATGCAATACTGGCACAAATCCTGGTGCAGGTGGGTGCTTAACGAGGCTGGAAACTGGTCCCAGGAATCACTGTTGTTGCAGACACCTTTCTCTGACAGTGAAAGATAACCAAGACTTCAGTTTGGGGCCAATCTATTCCAGCTTACCTTGATACCAGAAGTTGGTCCCAGAAATATTCAATTTACTAATATATATGTAATTTAGACAGCACTATTACTCTGGATTCAATTTATTCTGTCATCGTGGTTCTAGGGCAAGCCTAAGCAGATAATCAGATACACAAATGCACTATCACAGAAAGATCTGTATTAACTACAGGTGAATAATATTCTCATGCCTATTCAATCCTCCTTAGAATCAAGATTCCCACATTTAAGTTAAGCCTTCCTTTGTATTTGTTTCCTTGCATCCATATTAGCCCTTATTCTGTTATGCTTCTACAGAGGAAAAATTTAGCAAAGAGTGTGCTAAGAATGGAACTGAACAAAAGGTGCCTTGTTTCTGTAGGTATGGATTAGTCCTTGCAGAAGGCAGAGAGATGAAAGCTGTTATAAGTGTTAAGAGGATTTTTTGGGTAATACTTTCAAGATGCATGTACGTATGCCTTGTGAAAAGGAATTTAGTGTTAAGAATAAGAAGCTTCAGAAACTGAATTCTTTCATTTATCCATAGGTATGCTTTGAATAGGTTTCCCATACTGCTTCATTGGTGTGTTACCGTCTGGAAGGGGGTTAAAAGTCCATCCACACTTTAATTCTATTCTTTTTAAAAGAAATAGATAAAACATATTGTACAGATTTGTTTCCAAAGTATGTTTGCAGAACATTTTTCTTCCTCTCTAAATAACATAGTCAGTTCATGGAAAGATATTTTCAGAAAATAAAACCAGTCCCAAACCTATATTTCAGATATATAATGAAAGCTAGTTGCAGATAAAAACAAAAAACAAAATAATTTTTGAAAAATAATTTAACTCTCCCAAGGAGAGATTAACATTTGGCAGTGGGCTCTCAGATGGACAAGTTGTGCTGTTGCACAGGTTATTTGCCCTTTGGTCTCAGTACTGAGCTTCTCTTTCTGCTCTGTAGTGTACTGAAGATTTCTGATCCCTTGGAATTCTCTGCAGCTTTTAAGAGAGGCTGAAGTCCCCAATACTTTTCTTGAAGCAGCCTGTAATTTTCAAGTTCAGACCTCAGCATCAGTTCTTAACAGTTTGTTTTATGACAGTAAAAGCACCAGTACTATTGGTGCAACAAGCCTGAAATGTAGCCTTGTGACACACCATTTTTAGACATTCGGGATGGACACAAACTGAGCATTGTAGCCTAAGCTTTAAGAGACTGTAGAAGTTCAGGGCAAGCAGAGTAGTGTTCAAACCCAGAGCTCTTAACAAACTATGCAAATATATGCTCAGACAGAATGACTCAAGGGTACACCGCCTAGGTTTATCCCCATGCTGCTTTATGCAAATCCTTTATATCACAGTTGGGGTTTCACCTTTAATCTAGCTCTTTTGTCATTTGCCCAGGTCCTCTGGGTTCTGACAGGAATTGTGTGCAAGTCCTATTGTCAAGGAAAAACGATGTTCCCTCAGGGCAGGTTCTGGTTCAGAGGGCTTGTCTCTGCCAATCTTCGCTTCCTGAGACTTCTACTCTGTGCACACCAACCAGAGTGCTCTGGCAATACCTGGGCTCCTGGATTGCAATAAATCTTAAACATTTGTTGCTGACTCAGACTTCAATCCCTGTCTGCTGCCCACCCAGGAACCCAGCTGAGCCATTCTGGGATGTGCCCTTCCAGCCCCATCGGTACATTGTGGGTTTGTTTAAACTCATGCCCTGGTTGTATCAAGAGGAAAGCAGGCAAACATGGAACACTCCAGCCAGGTCCAGCCAGGAGAGCAGGAACACAGGGCACGTGGTGGGGCATGCTAAAGCATGAACCTGTCCCCCAGCCAGACATGCTCTGTGCCACCTAACATGTAGGTGCTTCAGGGTGACTCAGAGACCTGAAGGCAGTGCTGCAGACACCCAGGCTGATTCACACTCTGAGCCTCAGTGCCCCTTCCATAGCAGCTTGGGGATTTTCCTTACTTGTAGGAAATTCAAGTAGTGATTCAAGTCCTTGCATGAGAATTCTGGGTTAATGGGAGCCCCATAAATGCTGTAACTAGATCACTTGCTTGTTAACTCTCATGCTGTAATGCACTTAGCCCTGAGAAGCAAAGAGAAGTTACTACAGCACAAAAAATGTCAGCTCCACCAACACAGATGGATAATGGCCCTTCCTTTTATTCAGCTGGCAGAGACCTATTTTATCCCAGCAAAAATGCTGGGATCCTATTTTGCAGACAAGAAACATACCTAAGGTTGACTGCAAGAGGTGAGGTACTTACTACACAAGAAAAGAGACTTCACAAAGAGATTCCTCAGAGACAGGAGATGCCCAATAGGCCTTTCTTATCTGACCTTTACAGGATACTAAGATAGGTTCTGATCACAACAAAGTGATGCTGTAAAAGACTTTTGCCCCTTCTCTGGATGCCTCCTGCCACTCACACTCAGCAGTTCACATGTTTTGTCTTCAGTAATGGAAAATCATTTTTCTCCAGTTGCTTATGGGAACATTTGAAATAACTGAAGAAGGTGAAAAGACATTTTTATAATTTTATTTCTTGCAGGTCAGGACCCTGATGTAAATTAAGCTAACTTGCAAATCTCTAGCTATTTTGATTTATGTGGAAAATCTTCTTCCATCTTACTGCACCATATATCATAATAATACATGACTTTGATAGCTGTGTTCAGAGAGAAGGTGACTGCAACAGCACAGGGAGGATGTGGTGTACTTGCAACAGTGATGAATAATGTGTGGGATTTTAGTCAACAGAGTGGTTGGAAACTCAGCTTTACTGTTTATTATAAACCATGTTCCTCTTCGATGTAAGCTCATCAAAATGATTGAATTAGCCCAAGCCTTACTGCCCTGTGATCATTCACCAGTTGAAATCAACTGAATTATCTTCCCTTGTTTTAAATGCTTTTTTTCTCAAAACGAGGATGCAAGGAGTATTAGTGTATTCTGATAGGGATTTCTTTTGAATGCAAAAGGTGTGGTTCTATAAATACTTATTTAAAAGGTCAATTCCAGGCCAACGCCTTAAACATTCATGTCTGAATTAAAACCATGATCCTATTATAACATCACAGTATAAAGTTTTCTATTAAATTTTCCTTTTTCAATGGATTTTAAAAATAAAAATCTTTCATAAAGGTTTTCAGCCAAAAAAAGCTTTTACACTAGAAGAAAGTTTCCATTGTTCTCAGAGCAAGAAAGGAGGAGAGGGTATAATCTCACCAGCCCAGCAATTTGGTTACATTTTATCTTGGTTTGGTAAAGAAAAAGTGTCTTGTTCCTCTGCCTCAGTTAACAACTGTATTTCTATTCATAGCACACTGCAAGACTTCTTGAAATCTGTTCAAGTGCCATCAAAACTTTTTTGTTGATTCTTCTGCATATAATATTGCAGAAGAAAAAAAGTTACAGCATTTTCTCTATATGAGAAGTAACAGAATCCTTTTCAGCAGAAAAGCAAAAGGAACTGTCTTTTGAATAGACCCTTCATTCCTTTCCAGTAGTTCATTCATTTCTCCTATCTTTGTAATTTTACACTGTCAGTCCTTATAATCTTTCAGCTTGCAAGAATAAAGACAGGAACATCAATTTCATGGATGCGCTTTTGGAACTGTGTTAGAGTAGCTTCTTCCTGTATATCTAAAACTAGTTTTCTTTCCCTCATGCAATTTTTAATTTGCAATTTCAGATATGCCACTCTGTTTATTCTGAACATTCCATCTGTAATTGGAAGTTTGAATAAACTATACTGAACTTGCAAGTTAAACTAAGTTTATTCCTGAAGTTATAATGCAATTAGTTATTAATTCAGCAAGGTACTTAAGCACCTTTTAATTCCTTTGAAGTCAATTAGACTATTCCCAAGCTTACAGCTATGCCTGCATTTAAAAGTTTCTCATTGAACAAAGTGTTATTGATTGAATTTTAAAAGAAGTCAGAACCACCAATTAAATGTAAGAAACTTTTATCAGGGTTCAGAGATCTAAAGAATGATTAAATCATTGTATGAGTTGAGGTAAACTGCAGAAACTCAGCTATAACCTAAATAAAAAAGTGGCTGTATGTAAATTGTTTCCATGTCATTGCTGATTATTGTCTATAGACCAGATGCTGGACTACTGATGATTTGCTGGGCTATTTTATTACTTCCTTCACTGCCTCTGGGAAAAGTTTTGCAAATTATTTGACAGAATCCTTCCAGGAAATAAAATCATAGTCTAAGCACCCTGAAACATGGAGATGAACAAACTCACATTGCTGTAAACATCATAAAAGTTAGGGTGCAACTGCTGTAACTATGGAGCTTTCCTGCAGATGGTAAAGGCCACAGACCTGCTCTTTCTCATTGTAGGAATATCCTGTGGTAGGTGAGAATCAGCCTGGTAAACCAAGGTTTCAGATAACCCAAGTTAAACAAAATGCAGGAATCAAGTCTCTGGGTCTGTGTGACAACTCACATTTCAAACAGTAAAATCCTCTGTATCCTCCTAACAGAGATGCAAAGTTCTCTCTTCCAACTGGAAATATAAAACTCTCCAAATGTAAATTTGTGCGTGTGTATTGCTCAGCATGGTCATGGCTGGTCTCCACATCTGCGTCAGGGCTTCTCTCTTTTGTGTACATACCTAGCTGAAGAGTAAAGAGAAGTGTCACAGATGAGTGTTTTGACGTCACTTAAAGAATCACCAGCAAAGGTATTGGCAAAAGCAGGTGAAAAAAAGAAAAGAGGTGGTGGTGGTGAAAAGGATCAGGGTGGGAAAGGCTAAGAATACAAAGGAATAAGGAAGACCTTCCTGTAGAGTCACAAGGTTCAGAGTAGACCCTCTTGCTAATCTGAGACATGGCCAGCAGTTAATGCCTAAAGGTTTAACAACACTTACACTTAACAGCACTCAATTGATAGCCTAAGTCAAACAATTTAACAAAGGATTCATACAGAATTCACTATGCCACAACAGTAACTCACAGGCCTAACTTAATTGCAAATCTGAAGTACTTGAGAATCTAGGAGAGCAACATTCCATTCATAGTCCATTTGCTATAGCTTATCCACACTTGAATGAACACAGACCAAAGGAGTATCTACAAGGTACCTGCAAAGAATTCCCCTCAAATTCAGTGAAGTTCTCACATTGGTTGTCTTTGAATCTTCTCAATGGGTGAAGGAATGGGAGTATCGTCCCAGGATCTGTTGTCATCATTCGGTGTTCCTCCATGTACAGCAAACTTGAGAGTTTACTGGCTCTGAGAGGTGCCCACTCAGAGGGAGGTTGCTGGTGACAGCCTGCTGCAGTCCAGGAGAGATCCAAGGGTCTCACTTTGGACTACTGTTTATGGGGTCACAAGGGAGCTGGCTTTAGTCATAGTAATTGTCCATCTTGGCCACAATTTGGGTCAGTAACTTTCTTTGAAGGTTGAGTAACAAAAATATTATTTCTCTTGGAATATTATTCAGGAAAGAAAAATAAGTTTCCAAGGCTTTTCATTAAAAAACAGATGCTCATTAAATACAACTAGTTGCTGGGAACAGAGAATGTTTCTGATAAGCTCAAGAGGAGCTTAACCCAGGTGCTGTTCATCAAGGCCGAGGTCTAATGAGCATTTCTCCCATCATAGTGTGGAGAGAGGGATGCACCACTACAAGTCACACATGAAACTGTAAAAAGGAAAAAAAAAAAAAAAAAGGAAATTCAATACAAAATTGCACACATCTTAGCTGGCAGCCAATGAAGTGAGTTATTAAACTGAATTTTATACTGAATTTTGCACAAGCCAGGCTCTTTCTGAGATTAACTGGAAAAAACCTGTGGTCAGGTGAGCTACCTGACCTTCAGAGTTAATCATGTGACTATCCATAGCACAGTGAAACTCTGGGGCAACTTCAGCTGGGGTGCTCTAAGTGTCTGAGAGGACATTCTACCTCCTTCCCTGTACAGCTCAAACCTACTTTTCAGTTCTGATAGAAGTCCTTGACCAGTATAAATGTTAACTAGCAAGAATAGAATTCACACAACCATAATCCACATGTGGTAATCATAGTGCATGAATTTTGATTATAACAGTTTGTTAGATTTGATCCACAGGTTTTGGCATTTCATGCTTGCTGCTTTCTGGGAATACCCAATAGGTACAGATTTTCAACAAGTGCTGATAAATCCAATACAGTTTGGGTTATCAAAGCTGAGATGTACCAGCAGTGTGCACTCACTGCAGGTTCCTTGATGGAAACAGTAGCACACAAAGAAATAAGAGGCATGAGATAAGTGGCAGGAAGGAAAAGGATCCTCCAAAATGTTGTCAGGCATGAGGTAGGTGACCAGAAGAGGATTTTCCAGGAGAATAGTGTGTGAAACGAAAGCAGTGAGCTTTCTGTACCTGAACAAAAAAGATGATATAATCTACAAAGACAGAAATGTTGGCAGATGCTAGACTAGCTGGCAGGAATTCTCTGTGCCATCCAAGGGCTAAATCAGAGCTATACAATCCCCTCTTGGTAATATAGGAAGGGGAATAGGAAATATTTCAACATACTATCTCAGGTTACATGGAATGAAGCTGATAAGCATCTGAGTTTGCCACCATGCTTGGTGTATCTACCAAATAATTAATCAGTCAGAGAGCTCTTGACAAGCACACAGTCAAAAGTGGTATCAGCAAGGGAATTGTGCACTATGCAGTCCAAAGGACTGGCTAAGTGCAGGTAATGAGGAGTGTGGGATTATGACCTTTTGGCTCGGACTTCCAGAGGTTCCTGATATGTTCTGGGCTGTCTGCCACTACTGATGTTAATCCAGTGGTCAATCCCCTGTCAAATGGAGTTGTGTGAGTGGGCAAGATAGAGTATGATAAAGTATGACTGAAGGAGGACTTGGGACCCTCCTGAAGCCCTTATGTAGGGTAACTGCACCTTGAAGGGCTGGGAGAGAGGAGTCAGAGGGTCTCTGAGACACCTGGAAAGACGTCACTTCTTGGAATGTTGGTAGTGTCTGTTGGATAGCACAGTCCATTGAAAGAGAAAGACCTGAGGAGGAAAACAGCGTAATTCCTCAATCTGCCTTCTGTCATTTCTAACTCTCACCTAACTACTTTGTAACCTCAGAGTGAAAGTAGTTTCATCTTTGATGCAGAGGAAGAATTTCTGCTTGTGTGGGTTTTCACGATGGTTGTGAACCTGAACCAGCACTGCTCTAAAAGCCACTGGCTTGGGCATAATGATGATGTGGAGGAGCCCCCATTTACCTAAAACACTGATGCTGTATAAGCTGATGGAGATCAAGAGGTGATAGCTTTGAATGATACATGCTGCATGAAATAGTGAAATATTTGGTAATCTGGGGTCTGACAGCCAGAACAGTGTAAATATTTGTACTCTTAAGCTGGGTGATGTTGATTCTCCATCACTGCTGAGGGTGCCAAATAGAAAATTGTTGAGATCACCACAGCTTCTATGTTGTCTGACTATTCACAGGACTAAGCCAGCAGAGTTAATCCTGGAGGGGCATGGAAAGGTTTATCAGAGTAGAAGGGAAGTGCAAGACAGAAAAAAAGCCTTGTGTTCATAGAAATATCTGACAAAGCATGCAGAAGTTTACTGTAGATTATGCTAACCAGACTTCCCAGAGGAGAAAGAGACATTAATCAGTGGAGCAACAGGAGCTTCTGACAGCCCAGCAGGAATGTCCCTGGGACTTCACAGGCAAAAGCAAAATAACATCTCTCCTTCCCTCCTCTAGCATCCTCTTCTTTCATCCCACAGTACTTGCTCTTTCCCATTGCTCTCACTCAGTGGCAGATGCATTTACACTCTGAATGCAAAGGAAAAGATTGATTCGTATGGTGCAGGAGTTTATACTGTACCAGCTGACACTGTTAATGGGGAAAGAGTCCTTCTTTCTATATGGTGACTCTCAGCCAGAGCACAAAACTGTCAGCCCCGATGGATCTCCTGTCGGTCACATGGGAGGACAGGATTGAGAAACAAACCTCTGTCATCTGCACTTTGTCATGTGTTCACCACAACTCCCTTTTTCCAAGATTTCTCAGGAAAATCAACCAGCCTTTAGGCTGCTGTGAAAGACTATGTTATATTTCCTGCACTCTTTGTATTCATACTTAAGTATCCATTTCCTTATATTTCTTTTTATCTTAGCCATGAACTCAATTTTTTGGGGATATTAGCATTCTGGAAGCCTATGACCTAGGCTGCTGCCAAAAGAAGATGGCAACTAGATTAATTCCTTCAGATGTATTGTTTATGAGCAGGAGATTTTTTCAAATTAAAATTCCTTGTGAAAGGTTGTTGGAAACTTTTTGGGCACTTTTTATGTTGGGGTTTTTTTCCCCATATTCTTAATCACATATGAATTGTTGCCTTAGAAAATAGACATAAGGGCAAATACAAAGGCATTAAACCCTGTAAAGGAAAATGTCATCCTAATCTTCTCCTTACTGAAATCCCTTTCTTCATTGTTTTGCTTTTCATCTGGTTCATCTAAATACTGAAAAGCTTTTGGACCCTGAAGAGGCTCCATTCAGTTTCATAGGCCTCTACTCAAAGGTTGTAAGTGACTATATTTGAGTTTCATATGTCCTAATCTCTCTTAGTCTCACCCTTGATCCCAAAGCTTGGCCCCAAATAGTGCATAACAGTCCACACTGGTCAGGACTAGGACTGCTAGAGGGGTTTGGCTATGGTAGCACCACACAGCAATTGGCCCTGCCTCTTCTCTGAGTGCCGTATGGTGCTCCTCTGACCCTCTAACATCACTGAGACTTGATCTGAAGACTTCAGGAGTTCAAATACCTGTTCTGGACCCCATCAGAACCCAATTTTTGTGATGAGAAAGTCACAACAAATGTTATGAGCCCTGAGATGTAGTATGAGAACTCATGGAGCTGTCTAAAAACTCGCTGGACTAATGATGGATGTAGAGCAGGGGGACCCAAAGATGATTAGCATCCCACAAGGAATACAGAGTCAATTCTCTGAACTGGTCAGAGAATGAATTTGCATTGTTCATCCAGAGCCATTGTCCACAATATTTCTTATAGCCTGCTGTCCTTCTATACTTGCAAAGGGGCATAACAAGGGAATGGAGAATTTCAAAACTCATTGAGTTCTGAGGGCAGTGGGCATCCAGGAAGAAGAGGCTGACTCCCAGTCCTGCAGTGCCTGTACAGGACAGGTCTCTGTATGTGGCAAAAGACATGTAGTTTCAAAAATGAAAAAATCCTGTAAGAAATGAGCTCAAAAAGAAAATGTGCCTTAAAATCAGAAGCCTCTTTCTATTGTGTAAACATAGGTTACAAAATGGATTCCTTGTTTTTTCCCCTGATTCATTGTCTCTTTCCCAGAAGACCCTTAGAAAAGCCCCCTTATCTCATCCTCTAGGAATGCCTGAAACTGTCCCTGAAAGTTCTTATAAGTTTTCTAATTGGTTCCTTATATACCCTGTTTCAACCGCTGCATCTGTATAACTGCCTGGACTAGTCCTAGCCACAGAAACAGGAGTGCTGTAGAGGTTCAGGTGTTGTGCTGTGAATCATGCAACATGCACATTGGCATGTGGGTGATCAGCTACTGGAAATGGACTTCCCTGTCCACAGAGGCAGTTTCATTTTGACAACAGGAAGTCTCGATTTTGCTGGTAGGAATCAGATGTGAATGAAGAGACTTGGAGATCTTTGCCAACAAATAAACAATTTTTGCAGGTAGATCTTTTCAGGACATCTCAGAGTGCTCATGCCCTCCCTCCCACATCTGCTATTTAGTCAGTGAGCTCTTTTGTGCCTGCATAATGTCAGGTAAAAAGAAGGACCCTATATGCTCATTAACACCACATTAATAAGCTTGATTAATGTGCATAATTATCTCAATTTACCTCACCTTAATGGAGTTCCTGAAGGTCCTCAAATAGCACTATTAAGGCTTAGGAAAAGTGGTGAGGACTTTTCCCTGCACTGCTCTGTGCCAGCTGGATCGCAGCCAGCTCTGATCCAAAGTGGCTGTGCCCACAGAAAGAGAAGAAACCTGCCTAATGGAGTCAGACAGCCCCTGGGATAATGTCCTGTCACCTTCAAATACAAAAGGAAGGAGTGTGGGTCTGTGTGCACTGGGCTGGGAAGATGCACTGCACTCCTAAAGAGAGATTATCAATTGGTGCCAGGCTGAAGAAAAGGCTGTGCTGGTAAATTAGAAGGAAAAATTAAGGGAGAAAAAGCACATCTTCCTGTTAAGCAAAAGCACTATGTCCTCACAGTGGGACTGAAGCCATGGAATCGAGCTACTACCTTCTCAGAGGTATCTCACCTTCTGAGATCTAAGATGTGCTCCTCACAGAAGGTCATGACAGCCATCAGTGAGATCTGAGTCACACACCCCCCTTTAAGGAGGCCAGACATGAGGTCTGTTGTACTCTCTCTCATGATCCAATAGCTTTATATACATCCAGAAAGGAAATACTTGAGAAATTGGTCTAAATCTTTGCAACACATTACTTGTTCTTCTGTGATTTTTAGAGGCTGGGCAGACAACCCTTCCCACCTCTTGCAGGGCTTTTAGGAACCTTCAAGGCTGGGTTCCACTTTCCTTGATGCCAGGAGTGCTACCCATTTTCTCAGCCTCTCCTGCTTCCTTGAATATGCAGTGTCTTTTCTGAACTTTCTGAGGAACTGCAAAATCATTTCAATAAACTAAGGTGGACCACACACATGAAAAGGACCACAGAGGCAGTACTGAAGAACTGATGAGGTGCCTAACTGCTTCTTTTATATCCCCTTGGTACTTACAGAGTTAACAGAGCTGCTAACACTGACCAAACAGAGGAAGGTCATTCACTGACCTCAAAAACTGAAGCCCTTGTTTAATGTCCATTCAGTCTAAGAGCACAAGTCAGCATCTCCTGGCCTGCATGTGTCCAGACATCTGTCCTGACAGGCAGGAATTTCACCCTTACAGCTTTTAGCTTAACCCTTGTTTATCTGAGCTATCCATCTGTGCCTCAACTATAAGGCTAAGGTGCTTTTTCTGGGAAAGCTGGCTCACCCAAGTGGATGCAAGCTGGACAGCTCCTGGAGTTGGGGCTCTGTGTTGTGTACCCAGGCTCTGATGTTTCTCATACAGCAAGGAACAACTTCGGTGCTTGGTGAGTGGCTCCAACCACTTGAAGTCTGGCATTTTGAAATAATTTGAAAACAATTTCATTCCCACTCTTCCAATAGAGTCACACTATTTTTCATTTAAGAGTAAAGACATGCCTTAATGCTAGCTCTTTTCTGGTGTGTATATTGTCTTCTCTTTCCTTTAATATTATGCAATTGAAAGCTAGAAGATCAATACAGTAGAAGTTAAGTTGTCATGGCCATACAGTCATTACATGTAAGTGTTGTCATTATGTAAAACTGTAGTCATTATGTATAATTACTAAGGAAGTTGTGTAAATAAGGAAGAGGTCTGTCTTGCAGAAATAAAAATGTTATTTTGGAGATTGCTATTGACACACAGCCTTCTCAAACCTGTGACTAGACCATGCTTCTTTCCTCTCATTTCTCTAACTAGTTATTTCTCAGAAAGACAAGATGTAAATTATAAACACTCTTCTTTAATTGAAGGCATTCAGCAACCCTAATGGGAAAAAAGCAGCATTTATATGCAAAATCAAAATCAACTTATGGATTCCATCCTTCCTACTCCCTCAGCTCCTCAGGTGCAATGAATATGCCATTTTGTGGTCTATGTATTCCTATTCTTAGCACAATAAAAATGAAATTACAGTTATTTGTCACTGTTTTGTTAAAATGTCAAACTGTGTTTCAAAAAAAATGATTTCAGTCCAGTTCAGTTGAGTTCAGCCCAGCACCATGTGAGCCATCTTCCTCCCTCTGATTTTTTGTAAAGCCATAACAGGACTGATGGGGAGTGCCAGACTCACTCCAATTAAAAATAATACAGCCACATGCAGCACATTTAAATAGGGACCATGGAAAAAATACTGTAGTCAGAAGTGAAGCCACCAGCACCCAAACACAACCATGGAATCAGCAGTCAAAGCATGACTGAAGCCAATGGGAATTTCTTCATCTCAAGCTGAAGTTTGTCTATTGACCCTAATTTCTGTCCTGGATTCTGCTGAGAAAATTTTGGCTCACCAGGCCTGTGGTGGGGGAAATCTGCCTTGTTGGAGGGCAAAACAACATCTAGCCTTATTCTCTATATGGAGCTGCTTAATAAGACAAAAGATGTCAACAAAGACAGTGTCCAAATTCTCTCCAAAGAAGCCACTCTACTTCTATCCTAAGAAGCCCCAAATATAACTCTCAGAACTGCCTCAGCTAACATTCATTTGCATCTGGCAAAGTAGCAACTTAAATGGACTGTAAGGATGCTGAAACACAGACCAGTACAAAACCAGGAAAGTAAATTGCTTGAGGTCATCCTCTCTTTATGCTTCAATGTGAGCCAAATGTGACAATCATGCTGGATATGAAGAGTCCTTGATTTCTTTTAAGTAAGCTTTGAAGTAATATATGTCAACAACTACTTCAGCCTTGAAACATTTGTGAAGATACTGTGTTGGTATAGGTTTCATAGGTTGGAAAAGACCTCTAAGATCATCAAGTCCCGCCATTGAGACCCCAGTGTAAAAAAAGACAAGCCCAAAACAGGCTGCCTGAGGCTCTGCTGACATGCTCAGTGCCTGCTTGCATGACACAAGCTGTCATTATTCACTTGGGACTTGGTGTCAGTGCTGTGGCTCCAGGAAGCAAGTGCTAATTGGTGTGAACAAAAATTAGGGTTTCTGGCTTTTTATGAACAGCAGAGAAAGGGCTTTACAATGGCACATCAGACAGACAGTCCAGAACAGAGCTCTCTGTTATGAACTTTATATCATTAGAAATGTTTTCATCTTGGGAATTTTGGGGAGGAAATGGCAGGCTCTGGAGATTAGAATGAAACCTTTATATTTGACCACTGTTGCAGACGGCTGTGTTCTCTGGTAAGTAGGGTCTTCCAAAGGACGTTGGGAGATGTGGGGTCCCAGCTTCACACGGAACAAGTCACTTCATGTTTATGCATGTTTTGAGTATTTCTAACCCTTCTTCTTGTTACACTCCTATGACCCTTGTTTCTTACTATATTTTTGTTGTGCTTGTAGCACTACAGAGCACCCATTTCTTTTGGATCTTTTGAGATGATATTTTGATACAGAGCAGTATATATGAGCATGCAGCGTCTCCACCACCAGTCTGGTAGCTGGTAGTGTAAAATTCACATGTTATTAATCATAGATTTATTTTTTGGAAGAAAACACATTAACCAATTTAAGTCATCATTTTAAGAACAGTTTGTAGCTTTTCTCATGGTACAAATGTATGAACCTCGTTATTTCTTTTCTCTCTCAGGCTACTGTTGCCAGGACACTTATACCTTGACCTGAAAATCAGTTGATGTATTTAGCTAGCATTTACTTCTGCTCCAGCAGTAGTTGCCGAGAAAACAGATGAGGTACCAAAAGCAACATTATTATAAATGAACAGCTTAGAGCAATTTGTGTCTGAGTATTTAAAAGAACAAATAAGACCCTGGCTAGTAATTCCTGGAAAGCAACAGGAGGCTCATCTGCATCTGCAGCAGGCTGGATTCTGATCTCACTGATGTGAGGGCAGGTCAGGGGTCTCCTCAGGTTATCCACTGTGTCACTGCAACAACAGTGGCCATCAACACTGAGCTTCCCTACTCTGTGTCAAAGCTTGTCCTGAGCGTTCACTTTGGCAGCAAAAAGCTGCTCTCCACCAGTAAAGTCAATACAGCTATGGAAAAGAATGAAAAGGGAACCTGCATTTCCTAGATGATAGAGAAATACAAGGCAAGATAAAGCAATAATTCCTTCTCTGTCTTGCTCACCAAGGCAAAAAGATATTGTAATCTCTTTATAAAAAAAAAAAAAATTATGAGAAGGCCTTGCAGAGCTTACAAGGGATTTGGTCTGAAACAAATTAGATTCACTGCCATTTACCAACCAGGTAAAGGTAAACCCGGGATTAGTCAGTACAGGGGAAAGAGAAAGAAAGGCAGCAGAGCTGTCTGGGATCTAAAAGAGAACAATGTCCCAGCTCTCAAAGTGATTAATGTACGAAATAGGCAGTGGAGGCAATTGAGCAATGAGCACAATGGTGAAGGAAATCAAGTAGGTCCCCATTGTTTTAGGAGACAGAAACAGGCCATATAAGAATTTGCCTTGCTAATTTACAGCGAATAAAAAAGCATCACTAATGCTGTTTTCCCCTGTCTTGGTACACACCTGATCTCATTTTGTTTACAGAGATGGTGAACAGTTTTCTTTTTCAAGACAGGAAATTAGTCCAAATGTAGACAGTAAATAATATCCTGTTGGAGGAGAAACTGATAAGGGTGATTAGAGCCAATGAACTCTTAATGATTTACAAAGGTCCCACACCAAATCTGTCTCCCTAACTTCAGGGCAGTCCCACCATAGGTGTCCTCACACTATCAAACCATTTGCTAGCGAGTTCTTCAGCTAAAATCTTTATCTCAATTTTTGCTTATTGCAACCCTACAATGACTTCTCTTACAGCAGTTTCACTGTGCCCTCTCAGTAATCCTCATTTAATTTTCCCCTTTGCCACGCACACATATCTAGGTACATACAACACTAAAAGAAATTTCTTACTACCTTTCTTTTTTACTTTTTGGGTCTGAATGAAACCCCTTCACCTATGCAGTATGGATATACCAGGATGGACGTAAATGCTTCTATCTGTATTAAGCTAGATGTCAGAGTGGGCCTTAATTCTGTGTTTCCGACTCTGTTGTATTGCTTGATCCCATTTGGAATCAGCTCCAAGCATTACTGACAGCATTAAATTAAATGTTTCAAATATTGTGAGTTCTTTCTGTTTGTTTACACTGTATCTGTTATTGTAATTCTATCTACATTAATTTACCTTGATTTTAGATGATTAAGTTAGTGGGATATCTTGATTCAATCACTGCAGGAACAGAATTATTATTAAAACTATTGATGTTTGGGGACTTCATGGTAGGAAACATTGCTGTGCTTCCAGACTTTGCTTTCAGCCTCACTAATTTTATTTATATACATCTTTCTTAGAAGAGTACTGACTTTTGGGCAAAAGGTTTCCAGAGTTGAAGTGCAGCTTTGGTGGGGTTGAACCCAGTCATTTTTGTTGAGACTAAATGGGGGAAGTAACTACAGATGGTAATGTGATCTTAAAATTATCCATGAATTTTGCAAACAATCCTATAGGGATCCTTGGTGTGTACCAAGATAACCAGGAATGCTTAGTGTTCATCTACTTCCATTCCCACTGTAAGTAGGCATTTTATCAAAATTAACTTAATATTGACTTTTGTAATATTAAAACGAGGTGAAACCAAAAATTACACCCTTTGTGACTTTAGAGTTCTCCAAGCTAATCCTCTCTGATACAAAATGACCGTGATAGACTATAAATATTTGCATTTCATATATCTGACTGGAAGTCATAGGCAATGTAGAGTTTTTGGATGAGATCAGTGAGCAGCAACTGATTGAATCCAACTCCTGCACAGTCCAGTCTCCCTATTAGTTCTTGCTCTTCTAGAGCATCAGGTTTGTCTCAGTTCCATGGTAACAGCACCTTTCCTGTAAGGTACTCCCCAGCTATCAGGCCATGTCTACTACTTGAGGTGGGGCTGGTCTCACCTCACTTTAGTGATTTGCAGTGCAGACACCTATATCTGACATACTTGCCAAGACTCCCTCAACAGGTAATGGAGGCTGATTTACAGAAGGTGATAGATTTTAGTTTTCTCTTTTAGCTTGGGATAAGCAATTCTGTCTTAAACTGGCTATATGGGGAGCATAATTAGCTTAAATTAGATGCCTAATTTGGGATGGTGAAGTGAAATGAGTCTCTGACAGAGGTATAGCAAATACTGAGTTTTAAAGCTTTCCTTATAGAGAGAGCAGATGGTATCTGTTCTAGATCATCTTAGGGCTCGCTTCTTCTCATACTTCTTCCATATTTTGCAAATCTCATTCTTCTATTTACCTAAGACAGACAAATCTTCCTAGTATTTCCCTCGAACAAATCTTTATCTTTCACCTCTTACCCATCCTCCATTCTTCAGATTAAGGCATTTGGGTTTGCTTATTTGTTTGATTGACTGATTGGTTTTGTTTTAGAAGCTGTCAAGTTTTTTTCAGGAAAGGTAAAGATTGCTGTACCTTACCTACACAAGCTCCTATCTGAGAATGTGCACTAGGATGAACACATGCACCTGACCTTTAGTAGGCTCAAAAGTAAATCAAGAGTCCAATACGCTCTAAGCAACAAGCTCAGCTGGAGTTTCACTTTCCTAAAAGAAACATGGTTTTTTTCAAGGTTAAACATGTAACCAGAAAAACTAAGAAGGGAATATGACCCTCACTTAACATTATTTTTTTTCAGTCAGCTGGTGAAGGCAGCCAGTCTTGATGAAGGTCACAAGCTCCTCATAGCTAAGAGTAATCAAGAATTTCGTTACACAGGACTTCAGTGGATTAACAAATACAGCTGTATAAGCAGATACCACTGGCACAAAGTATTTGAAGAATCAGTAGTGAGTGTTACATTAGCAATGCTTATCATAGGCTCAGAACATAAAGAAGACAACTTTAGAGATAAGTCACTTTTTTTTTAATAAAGTCACTTCTCTTTGTCTACAGTGCATTGCTTTCCCCGTTAGCATTTGGGGCATGGCATAAGTAACTATGAGGTTTAACTTGGGATTTATTATTAACTTCCTTTTAAGATCTGAACTTGCAATGAAAACTGGTTAAAGCTACAACATCTCATTTCAATATAAATGCATGTTAAAAATTAATCTATAAAGCAGAAGCTGTCTGCTGGTAATGAGCTACAGTCATGAAACCATTAGTAAGTGCCTCAACTGGAAAACTCACACTTTAAGAATAACAGGTCAATTCCCTTCACAGCATGTGTTGCACCAGCTGTACAGGAAGGGATGGAGGGGTCATCTGCATGTTAATTTACAAATAGAACCACTTATATATCAACATTTCCACAACAAACAGCTTTTCCCCCACAGTTCCTCCTCTTCTAATATGCTCATGCAATACTGTTCTGAAAGGTCATCTTGGACTCTCTCCACTGCCAGAATATCAAGCAGTCAGAGCTCATGCTGCATCAATCCACACCCACACAATGCCCTGCCATATTTGGGCCATTTATTTCATGAGCAGCCTCATTCTGCATTCCTCACTTATGCAAAGTGCCCTGGAAGTGTCATGAAGGTGAAAGGTTGGTACAACAAATAAGAGATTTTGACAATAATTTGTGTAAAGCTTTCCTTGTTATTGTCTTTATTTGACATAATTAACTAATTCAGGAGTTCTATCTTGCAGGCACAAATCTTGCACTCACACCTTAGGGTAAGTCTGGACCATGGGGCTCCTTACCAGGTTATTTCTGTGTTCAAACCTCTTGTAGAGCCTCTGGCACTGGAAGGAGAGATCCCTGTACAGAAGAGGTGAGATCTCCAGGACATTTTCATTCTTGCCCTGTTGTAAAATTTGCTCTGTGACTTTTAACCAGCCACATTCCTGGCCTTCCTGTGCTGAAACTAACAGCTAGTTAACAAATCTAAATGTTTGCCTAAAGCTTAATTTAGCCCTTCTTTAGATGTTTGGGTGCAAAGTATATGAGAAATGTGAAGTCTCTTGACATACCATCCATCACACTGTCCCCATGACGGGGACATTCACTTCTTCTCTGTTTGAGGAGCAAATACAGTAGTGTAAGAGCAGTGCTGTGCTGAGCTACCATCTTTCAGGTGCCAAGCTGTCACTGCGTGTGGCGATTTAGGAAGGTATGACAAATGTTTAACAAGATTTTTAATGGCTGTTAAATCCAGAGTCCTGGATATATTCCAGTTCAGGTAATTACATTCAGCCTGCTTAAAGACACTTTAACGGGATAGATCATTCTTCACTGAGCCTCCAGTATGGAAAGAATGAAAGAAACACACAACACTGAAACAGGGAAGTAAGGAGAGTCATCAGTTTATATGTCTTTGTGTGGCAGTTGAGAATAAGGAGGCTTTGGTAGAGAAAATAAACCTACCCTAGAAAAGCAAGAAAACTGTATACCGTGTTTTTATAAAAAGTGAATCAAAGAGCAGACCAACAGACAAGGAGCAGTGCTAAATTCAGGGGTTATTTGGTGCCAAATTCCTTGTTTGTTCTTAAATTATAAAGATGTAGTGTCTTGAAAGTTGCCTTTTCAAACACCAAGCTCCAGCCTAGGAAGCCTCAGGATGTTTTCTGAAGAAGTAAGAAATCAGGCTTGACAAAAGTTATCTACTGTTTTTGAAGTCGATAGACATTTCTGGATTTTGCTTTCATAAAAGGAGGTATAATCTCACATTTTTGTGAGTGCCAGCCGTTTAAATTTGGTAAATGTGATAGCCCTAAAGGGCCCTTTACATAGCTATCAGCTAGCTCTTTTCTTACAGCTGGTCTATCTTCCTGACATGATTTCATTTTCTTTTCTTACTGAGGGAATTGAGATGCACTTACAGATCCACAGCACCAAATTAATCTGCACATGCAGATTGATTTCAGTAAATTGGATAACACAGATTTGTTTGAAATAGGCAGACATTGCTGGCCCCTTAGGCAGTGCTGTAGATAACATCTGTTTTGACAGAATTTTGAGAGGACTGAGGAGATGACAAGTTGGTGGGCGTTTTTAATGTTGCTGATTGTTTATAACTTGTATAAATGGTTAATTTTTAATAATTGTTTCCTTACTAATAGCAGTCAGAGCAATCAGAGACAGAGCTCATACACCAGTCAATCATCCCTCCCTACTTCTGTGATTCCAGAGTAATCTTGTTTCTATCACCTGTGATTACTGCTGCTGATTGCCTTTGAACAATGCTTACACCTGGGACACCCACATTTTTACACGTATTTGCTTACTCTCTGTCTTCTTTTATATTGTCCATCTACTTTGCCCATTGTTTACAGCCTGGGCTATTTCATACAATTAGCTGTTTATTTTAGACTATAATCCACAGCCTTGGTTTGATTTGGAATAATACATCTACTTGTACTAGAAGTGATAAATGATTTAAAGTACCTTGGAGAAATGGGAATTAGGCTCTTACAATATTTTTCTCAGGTAAGCTTTACATTGTGCATGCTGAACATTTTTTTTGTTCCAGGATACAAGGGAAATTAAGAATCTCTTAGTGATACTACTTCTAGCTCTGAGAAGTCTCTGTGAACTAAACAAGTGCTGGAATTGCTGAAATCTCATAATGGCTCTTTTCCCAAGCTGTCACTCTGTCTGGTGGCAATCTCGGAGAGCTCCACACCTTTTTATTTAGATAAAAAAGAGGGCTAGGTGTGTTATATTACCTTCAATGGAAGGGGCTGTCTTATTTAATTAAACAGAAGATAGATCAGGCAGGGCTATCAGCCCTATGACCTACTGAACACAAATTATTTCCGGATAACACAGAGCCTTCTCATAGGCTTTTCTTCTAGTCTTCATAAGTGTATTTAGTCCTATTACTTACTATATGAAGGCAACAGAGATGAAAATGTTGTTTAAAAATGATTATATTTTACCTTGATTTTTAAAGTGGGAATGCATTTAGAAGTTAGGTTTATAGGATATGATTCAAGCTTATTACATCAATATCAGGCATGAGTGAAACCATGGCTTTATTCTGTGTTAAACCCCAGGGCACGACATCTCAGCTCTGTGCTGGAATTTGATTTTGTACTGCTTACTGGAGTAAAGTATCTCAGGGCATCAGTAGTGCCAAATATGTTAACTATATGTGTCTCAGGTCTTGGTCCCTTGATCATGATGGTATGTTAGCTGGTTTATACACTTTCCTAACTGGCTAACAGACTATCCTCTGCAGAGAACTGACTAGCTCTGCCTGAGGAGAAACTAGTGATGGGGTAGTTCACTCCAAGGAGAACTGCTCTGAAGACGTGTTCATGGTTTTTCTCCCTCTGTACTTGTGTTTCATCAAACCCTGAGACCTCCAGTATCCTCTTACCCTTGTTCCTAGTCTAGAAGAACATGTTCTTCCACTCCTCCAGCCCTCCACATATCTTCAGTCAGAACACACCAATAATAAATCCTTATCTCTGTTACCACCAATATATAATGTTGTTATTAAAAGATAAGTAACAGGATGTGGGAAGAGCTGTAGATGGTTGTCTTTTACACTCTGAATAAAGAGTTTGAGGTGAACAAAATATTACTTTAGAGGTAAGACTCTATCCAGGACACAAGGAGTAAGAGTTCATTTCCTCATGTTGCTTATTTTGTATCTAAATCGTCTAACCCAGTGTCCCATCCCAACCACTATCCCCGTTTAAAGTAAGATATAACACTTCAGACCCTTCTGAGAAGGAGGATAAAGTGTGAGCAGTAGCCACAGGAGTTCTGATGAGCGTGCGTGGCCAGTCTTCGCGAACGAAGATCTGGGAAAGGTGTTTTTACCTTTCAAGCCTGCGCAATGGATTTTTT
>JAWWLV010000088.1:144893461-144906624 GCA_035041135.1 Platyrinchus mystaceus
CAAGGTAAGGTTAAATTTTTGTTGGCTAGAGGGACAAAAAAGGTCTGGAATCTGGAGCAACAGAGATAGTTCTGCATCCTTATTTCACCTCAGTGAACTGCAGGAGATGATAGTTTTGCAAAGCCAAGATTGCTGCTGAGGCTGCATGCACAGCAATCGGGGGAGCAATTACAGTCAAACTCAACCTGGTCCCTGACACATGGTGAGGGAGTCTGGTTATTTGTATTTTCACCTAGCTCATGCAGATAGTAAGAAATGGCCAACTGTTCCTGTGTGCATTTTGCATTTTCTCTCTACTTAGCACAACATGTTTGTATAGTGCCTAATAAAATAAAATAAATAAAAAAAATCATAGCAGCCCTTGCAGTTATCTTAATGATTGCAAAGGAGTGTGAAAACAACAGAGAATGAAGAATCCTGAAACACTAGAGCTGTTTGCCATTCTGTTATCTCTAGCAAGACATAGAGGTTTTATTTCTAGGACTTTTCTAGCTGAAATTACTGGACATCCCTATCAACAGGGTAAAATTGGGCAAATTATGCTTGTTGCCGAAGAAGAAGCTTTCCGTCTCACAATCTACTAAGCATAAACATGGCTCTATTTATTAAGCTGAACCTTTTAAATTAAGCAGCAGAACATTTCATTACAGGTAAAGAGCCCCAAATAAAGAGGGTAAGACATCTTCAGAAGAGGGAGGATGCATGCCAAGCTTTGCTAAATTACAATGAGGGCAAGTTATTAGCACCTCTGAAATGCAGACGTATACATGAAAATTAACGCTAGGCAGGTGTTTCCAGAAATAAATCCCCTCAGTTGCTTTTATAAAGACCTGACATGGAAGCAGGACTCTGAGCAGGTTTTGTGCTTTTGTGCAGGACTCTGGCAGACTCTGAGCAGGTTTTGTGCTTTTTGACTACACATCCAGAAAGGCAAGTGTGTAGTCATCAGAGGGAGGGTGATGATATACAGGCAACATGTAAATGGACACATAAAGCACTGTGTCTTTTGACTGAGTATGGAGGGAGCATTAGGAGCAGCCCTGGGCTAGCTTCTGGGACTGGAGATGGTGTGGTTGGTTATGACTTGCAACCAAGCACGCCATCCTGATCTTCTCTTTAACACTGGAGAAGACCAGGTGAAGAGAGTTGTTGGCTTTCAGTTTATGCTTGGGTATATCCAATCTCATGGCCAGCAGCCTGAGCTCCACCAGCTCTACTGACTAGTTCCCTTTGACAGCAATAACATTGTAGACTGTTAAATCAGATGTCTGCAACTTAAACTTCTGCTGCTGAATTTAGGGGTGATGATAATAACAACTCTGATTTTAACCAGGTGAAGTTAGGTGGCACACATCTTAGTTTAGCAGAGGTGAGTTGATGTATTTGTCTTTGGTAGGTGCACAGGTCTCAGGATGTACATGAGAACACTTCAGGCTCTGTTGCTCAAATGCTCAGTACACCCCTCTGGAGAAAAGCAGAGTTTAGAACTTTAGTGCTTGCATATGATGAGGGCTCAGTGCTGGAACCAATAACAATTAACATTTTCACAATTTACCTGGATGACAGAATACAACTGTCACAAGTGTGTAGATGAAAGCAAATTAAGAAGAATGGTTGACATGGTGGAGAGTAGGACTGCCACTCATGTGGGCCTTGATGAGCTGAAGAAATGGGCTGACAGGAACATCAAGAAATTCAAGGAAGACAAAGGAAAAGTCCTGCACAGAGGCTGTGAACCAGTGCAGGCAGAGGGATGACTGACTCAGCAAGAGAAGGGGACTTTGGGGTCCCAGTGGAACGTAAATGAATAATGTATCCTTGAGTGACAGAGGGCCAACTACATACTGGGTTATGTTAGCAGGAAGAAAGAGCTCCAGGGAAGCAATTATTGCCTTTTCAGGACACTCCTGGAAGTGTAGTCCACTAGAGAGGGATGTTTCCTGGGGACAATATGAGTTATCACATTTCAGTACTGACTTGGTAGCACAGATGGAGAAAAAAAATCCCCAATATCCTGTGGTCTGAGCATGTTTTCTGAAGGCCTAAGGCTCAGACCTGCATTTAAGTGTAGTACATCAGTTCATGACTTAGCATGGCAATTATTTGTGCAATTTTAAACATTTCAGCAGCTTTATTAAATTTACTGCTTAAGAGTAAGGATGCTTTTAAGCACTCTGCTAAGCTGGAGCTTTAAAAGCTTATGCCTACTCAGCAGT
This sequence comes from Platyrinchus mystaceus, assembly GCA_035041135.1. NCBI lineage: Eukaryota > Metazoa > Chordata > Aves > Passeriformes > Tyrannidae > Platyrinchus > Platyrinchus mystaceus. The sequence continues at coordinate 144,895,678 of JAWWLV010000088.1, forward strand.
TATCATGGGATTCAGGAGTGTCTCATACAATGTGTTGCTATTGGAATACCATTACCACAGTTATCTATTAAGTCCTGGAGTGTCCAGGTGGCTGGTTATCACTGTGTGGGTTTGCTCAGAAGGTATTAAAATTGTTAAAGGGCAGTTTTCTTCCTGCCACGGGCTCAATTGTGTCTTTGTTTTATGGTCTTCATTAAGAGAACTATGAAGATACATAAACAGAGTAGACAAGTTTAATGGTGGCAAAAACAGATACTTGAATATATATCCCTTGAAAAATTTGGTCTATACTTGATTTGATTTATTTTCCATTAAAACTATCTCCAAGTAATAGCTATTAATTAGCACTGTGATGTAGTATACTAGCAAGGTTATTTTAGATGCTTCTTGAAAATTAAGTTTGTGGCTACATCACAAAAGAAATTCCATTTCACCTTGAAACTTCAGCTGACAAGTAGTAATAGCTGGTGAATATAAAATGTTACTGCTCTTGCAGACTGTTGAGCTGAGCTTTCAGTTACCTGATGACACTTTGGTGTTGCTAAAATTGTCAGTTTGCAAGATTTTTGATAAGGCTCTATATTTTGTTGGCATTAGGGAGTAACTTATTGTTAGAAGAGGAAGATGACTTTTCCCCAAAAAATCCCCGTGCTGAGGACATGAGCAGGAGATGTTCATGAACCTGATTTGTGTGCTATGCACTCCTGTATATGTTCATTTAGTTTTGTTTCCACTTTGCACAAGCATGGAAGCAGGAGTGGTGAGTCTGCAATTAGGAAGGTTTATGAATGGGAATGAGAAACGTTTAATAGGCTGGGTAGTAAGTTTTGTATTACCAACATACATGCCCCCAAACAGGTCTGGTTTTGACATTTGACTTTTGTTTGCTTGTGTGTTCCATCTGTATTTGCTGGTTCAGTGAAAGACATTAACTTGCCTGAGAATGGGAAGAGAACATCAGAGCATGGAACCTGTGTACTGACCACGTTTATGGGCAACTGAAATATTGCTCCCCTCCCCCCATTCCTAATTTCTTGGTCTTAATCCACAGGGTGCCCTGGGGACCTGGGCAGCTGGATAATGAAATGGCTGGTGAGAGGACACTGGGATCCCCTGTCAGCCAAGCTGACAGAAAAATAAAAACTCATCCATGAGGAGTCACCCAATGCCAGAGGATACAGTGAGGCTTTCAAATTGGACTTTTCCCAGTATATACTCACGCCATCAGAAATTTCTACAACTATCTTGAGTTGTACAAGCATCTCCTTATTAAGTGTCTCCAGGTCTTTGAAGGATTTTTCAGACAGAAAGAATAATGTTTGGTTAAATTTATGTGAAGCGTGTGGTAGAGGTGAAAAATAGTAGTATCTGGATATCCAGATGTATTTCTTCAACTCTACTCTTCTTTCTTTGTATTCTATGATACAGCATTACTTAGTAAAAAAAAAAAAGCTGAAATATTTGCCTGACATCCTTGAAAGCTGCTCAAGTTCTGACTTGAGTACCAAAGGACATAAATTTATTTCTAAAGCACATTTTTTTTAAAATAAGCCTTGTACAAGCACACAGCGACATTGGTCAAAAATTGCCAGGAAATGCCACTAACCATCTCCCTCCCCTACTATTCTACTAGTAGGGAACTCCACCAGGAAGGGAACTACCTCCAGCACTCCTCTATATCTACCTCCATTTTACTGTGAGTTACAGGCTTTGAACAGAAGATCCTAAGAGCTTTGGGTGTCATAGATAGGCCCAGAGCTGCATCCTGCCATCACTGTAAATGTTGCCATCAACCCCAAACCTGGCATCAAATCTAAAGATTTCCTGGAAGAAGGATGAACTTTCTTGCTTCTTCTACCTTTTAGAACACAAAGACTGAATTACATTGCCATTTCTGTATTCTGAAATCCAGAAGGAAAAACTTAACAACCACTGCAATAATTCAGGGGGTTTTGGTTGAGATTTTGCTTTGAAACAAAACAAACAAACAAAAAAAACCCCTGAAGAATATCTGACCTGCAGTGAAAAGGTCCAAACTGTTATGTGGAAATTGAGTATGTAGTTCACTGTTAACAAGAACACTGGTTTAAAAGAAGTTTTTTGTCACATACTCTCTTCTTTGTAACATAGAAAATCTGTGGGGTTTTGCTTGTGTTTTTTATTTTAGTTTAAAATAAATTCATTTCAAAACTATTCATTTTGCATTTGAAAGAATGCTTCCTTTGTCTCAAGAAGCTATCCCTAAAATGTATTTTACCAGATGTATTGGGACATTATGGAAAAAAAATTGATATGAACAGTGCATAGAATTGGCACATCAATATGAATTTAAGTAGCAGGGTGACTTGTATTGAATTTTTTCTCAGTACAAGGATCGATAATTTGTCTGTTGACAAATTTAAAATTACTGTAAGTGGCAAACAATCTCATTTTCAGTTCTCTGAAAGATGATGCTTTCAGTGGACCCATGACTCCAGGTTGCGAATGTGTGCATGTTGCATGACCCCTTCAGCCTTAGCTCTGTAGGAGCCTACTGTATTTCGGGTGGTTTTACATTGTCACTCCATTTTTAAAACATGTGATGCATGCTGTAGTGCTGAAGCCTGTCATTCAATTTTGTATCAGGGGTTATCATCATGAAAATATATTGGGGCTGTACATAAATTCATCTGTTCCTTCAAATCCTGAGTTACTTCAGGTGATGGTAGTAACTGCAATGCAGTTAGAATGACATTTCTCATAAGCAGTGTGTTGTGTCAACATTGGTCAGACTGAAAACACTAAAAAAGCTTTTAATTCTCTAAAACATAGTAAGGGGGAATATATAGTATTTTATTTTTCCAGTGTTCCTGGGTTTGTCTTGATGTCAGCCTTAACTTTATCAAATGCAAAACTTGTTGCGAGTAATTTTAATTCTAAGATTGTCCTCAATCTCTAAGCACTTGTGACAATACTCAAGTGGTTACTGTCTTAATATCCAAGCAGCCTGAATTAGATACAGAACATAGTACCAATGTGTTATGTATTGCTGGAGTGGAATTTAAACTATTCAAGCATATAAATTGAAAACTCATTCTGAAGAATTGCTTTGCTTTCCTAAAATGAGTATACGGAAAAAACAACCAAGATATTCAGGAGACTTATCATTGGAAATGAATGTAATAATGTAATTCATGCTGTGTAAGGCAGACTTTAGTCTTGATGGATGGTGTTTGGTTGGTATTAAACTCTGATTTGCAGAATAGGAAATTCCTTAAGGAAGCAAAATCTCTTGCCAAAGCAGGCAGTGCAAGTGCACAGTGTTTAACAGTGTGTGCCAAATCATTCACTAATAACTTAGACAGTCAGCCAACACAGCCAAACCAGATGATTTGAAAACACCATGAAACCAATTTACAGACCCCTTCTAAATCTCAAGTGGGACTATATAATTGCCATTTTAATAACACCTTCTTTAACTCAAGCTGGTTTTTTTATTTTTAAAGAGAAAGCTAGAAAACTCACCTGAACTCAGAAGACCTAGTCTTCCTCCCTGCTCACCAAGGAAAGAGTCATCTCCATTTTCTCTTTGTACAGAACAATATTTTCAGAGACCGATTGTGCAATACTTAACTAACTTTTTATACAATACCTCTTTAAGCAATTCACTTGAGTTTTTCTTGGGTAATGATGATGAGATTTTGCTGACAAGAAAGAAAATTTAATGAAAATTGTGTCCAAGAGACACAGTGTATCTCTGCCAACTCATCTCAGTCTGCCAGTATTTTGGGGCAGACATGCCTCAGATCCATTTATCATCCCTCCTTCAGCAATGCCCTCTGTAGAGCTGGAGGTGTGACAGTAGCTTGTGTAGCCCATGGGGTTATTTTACACTTATTATGTCTTGGGAATTGCTCTGTTCTTGCCAAAAGCAAGGCTACACAAGGATTGGGTGGTCCATGGTTACCAGACTCACAGGACTGGAAAGGTGTAGGCAGCTGCAATTTGTGCAAGGATTTATGGAGTCCTATGCTCTGACTGGTCAACACATAGTGTTGACACAGGAGAATAAAACAGCTGCAGCTCCTCTGTGTCCATAGGTATCCCCAGAAGAACTCAGCTGTTTTTATGCACTCTTTATACAAAGCTGTTCGAGGGTGGTGCATGGTAGGAAGGGAATGAGACTGAGGAAGAGCTAAGTGGTCCAGCAGGGTAAGTTATGGCCTTAGAGGCAATTTGTCCTCTCTGTTGGTTTATGAATAACTTCTGGCCAGATTTCACCCTAACCTTTTCAGGCTTGTGGGCTGTGCTTTTCCCAGGCACCCTAATGATTTGATTACTACCCATGCATAATCCTTCCTCATTTACTTTTTCCCTTTCCTAGTTCTGGGAAACAAGCAAAATGCAAGCACCGTGAGCAAGGTTGAGTAGCAGTGTGTCAGAGTTGGGAAAGACAAGGAATACCTGAGTATTCATATCCAGCTTCTTCTTCTAGCAAGGCAAAAGCCATTACCTCAGCTGGAAAAAGGAATAACACTACTTTCAGATTTAGTAAGCAATGGGAAAGTACGTGCACCTGTGAAAATCCATGTGTCATTCTGTGACTGTAACAACCACAAGGTAATTTGGAAAAAGAAGATATATTGAATGGATGAGCCTCATACATGGCCCTTTTTTGGTGTCTTTCTAGGAGTTTACATAAGGAAGCCTTTCTGCTTGTGAAACTAATATGTCTTAATTTTAGTCCTGTGAAGGAATTGGGAAATCCAATGATTCTTATTAAATGAAAACCAAATAATGTCTCTTTCTACCTGAAATACAACTTCAGTTGTTGGTTCTTTGGGTTTGGGGTTTTTCTCTCCCCTATAATTATGGAAAACTTCAGTGCAGGTATTCAGTATTTCTTTCTGATCTTAAATAAAATATATCTAGCAAAATTTAACAAGTTTCATTTCAGAAAGTTTGAAATGCCAGAACAAAAATATGGCAATAAAAAATTGTTAAAATAGACATTTTCTAAATTATTCACCCTTTAGTTTAATTTCTAAAATCTAGTTAGGCTTGACACTCTCCAAAATATTTATGGGAAAATATTTGACTTAAAAGGGAAGATATATGATTGTGCCAACGCCAATCTTCTGAATTCATGAGCTTTCAGTCAGAGACAATATTGGGCATAGAGCTTTAGCGAGACAATGATAAATTATCCTCATTTCATATATAAGAAAAGTACAGTTAGGCTTTTGCTTACAAAAGTAGCAGAGCTGTCTGAGACAGTTCTGGGTCAGAAGGCAAAACAAAGGCAACTTTCAATCTGAGCATGGACTAAGGTCCCTTTTTAAGGGAGACTCTTGCAGGAGTGAGCTGAAGCCTATGAGGTTATTCTTTGCTGTTTCAATTGACTTGAATACATTTGCTGAAGGGTTGTAGATGCTTAATTTGCTACTGTCATGGGAAAGACAATAACTGAAATCAAAGAACTGTAAGGATTATTTTTTTCAATCTCTCTTAAATTCAGACTCTCCTTAAAAAAGAATTCCTCAGCAACAAGAGTATGATCTTCACTCAGGTTAAGTGTAACTGTCCTGTTTAATACAGAAATCACCAATTTTATATCTGAAGTTCATAGAATCATAGAATTTTAGAACAGCTTGGTTTGGAAAGGACATTAAAGATCATCTAATTCTAACCCCTCTAACATGGACAACAGCACCTTCCACTAGACCAGGTTGCTTCAAAGCCCCATCCCACCTTGCTTTGAACACTCCCAGGGATGATGCAGCTGCAACTTTTCTGGACAACCTGTTCCAGTGCCTCACCACCCTTGCAGTGAAGAATTTCTTCCTAATATCGAATCTAAACCCGCCCTCTTTCAGTTTGAAGCCATTCCCCCTAGTCCTGCACTACATGCTCTTGTAAAAAAATCTCTCTCCTTTTCGTAGGCTCCTTTCAGGTACTGAAAGGCCACAATTAGGCCACTCCTAAGCCTTGTCTTTCAAGGCTGAACAATCCCTATTCTTTCAGCCTTTCCTCGTAGGTACTTCATCCCACTAATCATCTTGGTGGCCCAAGTTTCTTATGAGGTCTTGCGCTGAAACAATTTTTTGGTTAAGCAGTCCTTCTAGGATGGTAAAAGGGATGTAAAGTGCTGCCCTCAGGACTTAGACTTAAATATCTCAATGGTTCTGGCTGATGTGTGCCAACAAACTAGGGAAAAATATTACTTAAGACGACCTTCACTTCCATGCAAGAGATGAACGTTCCCAGGAAACATCTATCAGAGTTGAGATAGGCTTCAGAAATGGGGCTTTATTTGGGAGCTCAGTAACAGACAAACAGGTCTGGCTGTCAGGAGGATTCTCCTGAAACTAGGATAAAATTTCCTAATTTATTTACATTGATCCCCTCTATGCCTTTCTTGCCTCACTGTGTGTAATTCCTCTTTCTTCACAACACACACTTATTGCTAGTCATGTTCCTCATTATTCATCCCCTCCAGGATCGCACAAAAAATTGAGCTCTTAATTCCTTCCAAATTTATTTTCCCATCTCTTTTTGGTTTTCAAAGATTTTTTACCCCTAAAGAGACTTCAATACGTTTTCTCCAGATTATGGACAAAAATCATTATGGTAATGCTCTTGTTTACACACTGTTTTGGTAGTTTGGGAAAGTTTGTGTAGTGGAATATAACCCTGTACAAATTTTCTCAGCAAAGAGCAGAACAGGCATGTCAGTTCAGATAACATACCCTTAGTTTCTGACCAGCTTTTGCATTTCTTTTGTTTCTTCAAGTGTTACTCTTCACTTGGAGTAAAATAGAGCATTTCATGCATTTGATATTTTTTTTAATCTACATTAAAAAAAAACCCAAACATAGATTTGTGTGCAAGGAAAACATCTGGGTTTTGTAGAATATTCACTTCTGGAAAAACAACAAATTCTGAAGTTTTTTGGCTATATAAATGAATTTCTTCATTATTTTTGAGACAAGGATTAGCAGACATGAGGGGGATAGAATATTTTCCAATTAGTTCTAAGACTTACTTTCATCTGTTTTTAATCTTTGTGAATTATCTCTCCATTACCTTTGATATATACCTTAGGAGGATTTAGAGTTTTGTGATTATATCCCTACATATGTTGTTTCCTTGGTCGTTAATGACAGCATCACTATTTCATGGAATTATTCAACAAACCAAATGAATAGACACTTTCCATGCAACATCTTCAAGACCTGGATATTCAGATTCTACCACCTTGGAGTCTCATAACACTTGGGATGTAAGAGTTTCTCCTTGTAACAACACCAGTGCTTCATACCCTGCAGGACACATGGATTTGATATACTCTCAGATTCATATTTCTATTACTTACCTCTTCAACTTGTCAATATATTAACTCTTGCTCCTCTCTGTAGGCAGATCTCAAGTTAATTAACACTTTTACCTGCATAGGATCCCACAATGAAGAGAGGTGATTTCTGTTGTTGGAAACTTGCCAGAAGTAAAATAACCTTGTATGATCTTATGCACCAATCTGTAGAACAAATATTTAATGTTTCCTCTGTCCCCAGAGAAAGTTGTTCTCTCAGGTCTTCAATTTCTCCAAGTGAAGTCTGTTTTGCCTATGACAATAATTGATGAGTGATCTTCCTTTTCTTGCCTCAACCCACGAGCCTTTGCTTATACTTTCTCTGCATTGCCCACATGAGGAGGGGGGTTTGCTTATACTTTCTCTGCATTGCCCACATGAGGAGGGGGGATGATAGAGAGGTTTCGTGGGCTCTTGTCTTTCAGCCAAGGTTAATTCGCCACAGAGACAAGCAGAAAAAATTGGAGAAGTTTAACAGGCAATAGTTTTCATCTGGTTTCACCTGGATCCATGTAGTTTTCATTTTCCTTTCTTGTATTTCTAAATAGAAGGTATGATGAGAAATGTAGACCTAGATACAACCTGCCAAGGAATTTGCACTGATTTAAGATCCAAACCCAGCTGGTGTTATTCATATGGATAAAGAACTAGACTCTCCTCTCCAGGGCAGGCCAAAAAGAAAGCTTATCTGTATGTATGCCAGACTTATAGTTTGATTTAAGCAGGTTGTCAAGTTTGAATCCTGAGGATTGGATCTGCTCTCTAAGAAGCCTTGAAACTTCAGTTTTAGTTAATGTATGTTGAAACTGAGAGATTTTTAGTACTGCTGCTGTGTAGCCTCAGTGTAAGTAAAAACTCATTATCTTTATAATACAAGTAAATCCTACTCATGCCAGTGCAGTTGATCAAAGACCTTGACACCTACAGAGCAATAACGGAAAGCAGAACAAGCCATCTGTTTTTAATACCACTTATTTTGGAGCCTGGGAACAAAGTGGATGATAACCTTATAGAATCAGGCACTGTGTTTTGCCTGGGTCAGGATTTGGGTAACAACCAGGTACATGTTGTTCAACCCAGGGGAATCTGAGTCTCAAACGGTATTTTTGTAGAAGTTGACAGTGTGGCAGTGGGCTATTCCATGTATTCCCTGCTTATTCCAGTCCAGGGTGGTTTGACACACACATCACACAGAAATGTTATGATGGACAGTATAAGAAATATTAGAAAATGGATTTTCTTTAAATACAGTGAATAGAGATGTTGAGGATCAAGCATCTCAGGAATGGGTTTTCTTACACTTTAAATTTTAATGTGGGCTTTTTCTACAAATGTTTCCCTCTACAATTTTAATATTAAAATACTATTTTAATGCTAAACAGAAGTCTATGGTTTTATATACCTCATTAAAAAAATGCATAGATTCCTCTAACAAGTAATATATCCACCATTGGTCCTGCCTGCCAGTGTTATCAGCCTACCATGTATGAACACAGTCTGCTTTTAAATCATAGCCAAGTCCTGCACAGTCTTCCAGATCTTTAATTAGCATCGTGAGCAATGGATGACATTTAATAAAGGCTTATCTCTCCTTGATGCAGCCCTTGTATTATTCAGCCTTACAATCTATGGAAGAGCATGATACACTCAGTGTTGAAAGTCTTGCGTTGCATTCTCACATGGTTTGCATATGATCTGTGAGAGCCACACCACCATCTGAAGCCCCATTTTCCCTATTTACAGGATAGAAGTTAGTCATAATGAGTTAAACTCCTTTATTAAATGCTTTGGACAAGATTCATCACAACACTGTGTACTTATAACGTAAGTATAATGTCCCCATCAAACCTCTCAGAACAGTCAGCAGCATTCTAGTCACTGCAGTCAGTGAATGATTCACCTGAAAAAAATAAGGTTTCCATCACATAATGAGAAGAGTCCCCACTAAACTTTTTTAGCTTCAGCAATCAGCAATCAACTCTGCTCACACTGTAAATGAAGTCCAAGGTTACTTGCACAGATGAAGACATTTACATGGTATATCTCCACATTCAATTAAAAATCACTGTTTATGGGGTTATATTAGTTATAACAGAGTGAGTGAAAACTTGGAGTTTTGAGTACAGACTCTGGTATGTCTGGACAGTTCTTAGCACACTGGAGGCATAAGTGGAGCTCCCAGGCTCCTATAATATCTAGTGTTTTGCTTTATGGAGAATTGCCATATTAACATTTTATAAAATTTGTTCTAATCACAGCTTGAAATTAGTGTATTTTCTGATATTTGGATCCAAAACCATTGAAAAAAATTATTGGAAGGGATTTCAGGAGCTTATCTGATCTAATACTCTATGCACACTTGTGCCAACTACAAAATTACATTAGGTTTCCCTGGACCTTCTCCAGTCAAGTTTTGAATATCTCCAAGGAGAGATATGCCACAACTAGTGTTTCTCAGAATAATCATTACTTCAGTGTTTGACCATGTTCATTTTTACTCTTGTTTTTACTTATTGCACTCAGAATTTTGTGAGCACTTTCTCATCTTCTGCTGAGTACCTCTGAGAAAGAGTCTGGCTCCATCTTCCCTAAATCTAATAACTGTGCACTTGGTCTTTCCATATCAATTTCATCCAGTCACACTGTAAAATAGGCTTTATTTTCATTTATATAACAAGCATGTTCTTAGTTAATAATGTTCATATTTTCAAGATAATAAAACAGTATGATGACTGAAAACACCGAGACATTTTCCACTGAAAAATACATCTGAATATTTATCAATAAGTTTCAGGTTTCTATTGAAAAAGCACATCTTCCATCGAGACATTTTAAAGACTCTCTGTGTCAGCTTCTACAGGAGGAGTTACTGATGATAATCATCATTTATGTATTTTCAGCATGGATACTTTGGAAATTACCAAGCACTAATTAATAATTTTGTTCTTTCTGATATTTATGAAAATTAGTAAACTGTGAAATAAAGAACTGGTAATAAGTCCCATGGTGTCTTTTCCTGTGATCTTCAGAGCGAGTCTCAGATGAATCAAATAACAAAGGAAAAGAACTCATGTAATTCTTTTTTTCATTATGAATCCTTAGCCGTTGCAAATGAATGAAGCAGTCTAAATTACAGATTCAAACTGCCCTGAAATCATCTTCATTATGAAATGGAAGACAGATAAAATAATATGGCAATAAGCGTGCTTTCTCCACTGTATATAGATGTGTTGTGATGTTGAAAAATATTGCCAAGGCAGTCCCAGTCTTTACCCAATCTCTTGGTTTTGTTGAGGCCCTTACACTAGTAAATTAAACAAGCTACAACCTCCTTCTGTGGCAAACTTTTCCCAAGAAAAAGGGGTGGCTGTAACCAGTTTGTGTGCTGGGAATGGTCCTTGGCACATCCTGTTTTTCATATTCCGGGCACTGCTGGTTGACCCAGAGAAAATATAGCCTGGAGAGCATGCAAGCAACATAACAAGACAAATAATCATGGCCCAGTTCTTGAACCTGTTCTTGTTTATTTGTTATTTTATACAAGTCTTTGAGTATTCAGAGAGCTGTCCTTGTCTTCTGACAAGTCCAGAGATATT